>VZQC01008420.1:163822-298509 GCA_009823505.1 Rhizomys pruinosus | reverse complement strand
AGATACATTACAGCCGTGTTTATTGCAGCTTGTTCACAATAGCAAAAGCGGAACCAGCCCAGGTGCCCCTCAAACTGATGAGTGGATAGAGAACATGTTGGTACATCTATTAACAATGGAGTTCTATGCGACAGTTAAAGAGGGACAAACATCATGAATTTGAGGTAAATGGGATGGAGCTAGAAGCACATTATGTTAAGTGAAGTAACAACAGTCCCAGAAAGAAAAAAATGACAAATGTCGTCCCTCATATGTGCGGATTGCTAGTACAACAACCCAGATATAATATATTTCCTATGGAGAGGGATGCCCATAGTAAAAGAAAACAACATAAAAGACTGCATCAGAAAACTAAGGACTGAATTGGTTGTAGGAGTTGGGAGAGGGGGATGGGTGGAGGGGACAGGGTGTATAAAAATTTCGATTAAGCATATTTAATTGATGTGAGTTCAACAAGTACCACCAGTTTGCCTACAGACACTGTCTACAAGGTAACATGGTTTTTAAGCACTTAGGTTAAAGTAATATGTTATATAACAACATTGAGTTTACAGACTCTGATAAAAACAAGGATTGCACTCTGAGTTAAATGGAGATTTAATTCGCTGTTGTCCACCATTTGTTTACATCAAATTCTTAGAGCCATAACTTTGGGGATTGGCACATACAAATGTTTTCCTAATAATTTACCTCTGTTGTTACAGTATCACATTGTAGCATTCTTTGAAATGATTTATAGTAAAATAATTAAGGCTTCCAAGTTAATCAATATAGATCACCTCAACTAACAGACATGGGTGAATTTGATGAATATCTGTGCCTTGAATTCTACCCTATAGTTATGTATAATCGTAACTGTCTATCTGGAGACTCATGGGTTAAAAAAAGGGGGGATTACAGAAAGACATGAAACCTTTTCATCAAAACCTTGCAATTCAAATCTTAAAACTAAATAGCGGAAAAAGATTTGTTTTTACCAACAGGATCAAACTGTCACAACTTAACAGCTGAAGAAAGAAAAGATACAGCTTTGCATTGATGTCAGGTGTACCAAAAAGTGCCAACTTAAAAGTTGACCCGTCTGAACATTGAAAGGAAGAAAGCCTCAGATTGCTACAACAATCGAACCCCTCTGTGGATCCCCTACATGTAACAACTCTTTAGATAGATGGTGCCTAATGAAACTTTATACTCTTTCTAGTGCCAAAAGTTCTTGATATAGAGCGACTTTCTTGCCTTCCCCCCCATAGAACAAGAGGAAAATATGAGAGATGAGGTCGTTCTCAATGTAGAGACATTGGAAGACCAACCTTATTATAGAGGAATCTCTTATAAAACCGGTTAAATGCCATTTCTTTAATTGGACTAATGACATAGAACTGTGATGAAAGGGATTATTCTCTGTTTCAGGAACCAAAGTATAATACTAAAGTCTTGGCTATGCATTGGGCAAAGCTATATGTAGGACTCAGCTCTGACATAGCAATGGATTGTTTACCACGGTGGATGTGGCCAGTGGAGCCAAGGCCCCACAACAATCGTATAGGCTCCTTTGCCTCTAACTTGGATACCTGCAGGAGAGAGGCGATATAAGACCCTGCTGTCCGAAAGACCTGATGTTAACAATGGGAGGGATGTATGGAGAGCGCACATGCAAGTGTAACAGATGGCCTCTGAATAAGCCCAGAGAGTGTTACCACAAGGCCACCTAAACCATAGCACATAGGGTCCTCCTTGAGTCAAGCAAGACTCCACCGCCAGCACCAGCTACACCTCACTTGACTAGTGAATAGCACAGAGGCTAGCCATAATGTGCTGTCTCCCCCAAATCTAAATTGGCTATCTGCTCTCTCCTTGGAGGAATAACCCTGCATCTGATGCCACAAGCTTTGACATCCACTACCAGGTTAGGAGATGTTAAAGTCTCAACAGTAAGACCTCATATATTAAGCAGGGGGAAAAAAATGTTAATTCCATGGATTAACATCACATGTCCAAACATATGTGTCTATACCAGAGTACACTACATAACTATTAGTACTGTTAATACCGTATATATCTAATTGCTTGTCTTCATAGTAGGAATTAAAAGATTATTCCTGGACAAACTGGTTCAGCCCATGAAAGGAAAAGCCAGATTGACAGAGTCCAAGACAACAGCTCCAGAGAGAGTGGGGACTGTTTTGTTTGCTTCTTCATCCACCTGTGCCCCTTTTCTAAAGCCTGGGCACAATCTGCGGAAGAGAGGGGGCGTGGTAGATATGTAAAAGGCTCCGAATTGGGCGTAATGGTGAAACTACAGTCAATGTCGTCTGGACACTCCATTTGATTCAACTTGATTGAATAAAACAACCCTCACCCCCCACGGATGATGGGCTGTGGGGGTTTGGGCACAAACAGCCTGCAGATTGGGTTTGACTGCGAAGGATGCTTGTACTGAATGGGATTATCCACTTATAGCTAAAAATAATTAAAAAAAAAAAACCTGAGAAGACAATGCAGGACAGTTATGGCATATATGCATGATCGGGATGGGGTGGGGGTGGGGGGAAGGGAAGGGAAATGCCTGAACTGAATTGGAAAATAATGTATGAAATGCACACAGCTCAATAAAATTTAAAAAATTGTTATTATTTTTTTAGTATTTTTTTTTTTTTTTTTTTTATTTTGTTTTGCGTTTTTTAAAAGAAATATTATTGAATTCGTATTTATGTGTCTAAGAGTAACCAGAGTTGATGCATCAGTCTCAGTAAAAGCTAATAAGCATACTCAAGAGTCACTCTAAGACAACAGAGCTCCTTTAATACAGCAAGGACTGGACTTCAGGCAATGTGTCAAACAAGTTCCCCCTAAACTGACTGGTTTACAACAACCATTTATTATTACTCTTGAATATGTGGGTTAGATGGACACTTCTGGGAATCTTGACTCTGCATTTTAGATGTTAATTTTTAAGACATTTTTATTATGTGTACTTTATGCATACAATGTTTTGTATGCATGTATGCATGTGTACCATGTATGTGTCATGTACCTGTGAAAGCCAGAACACAGTATTGGATCGACCTGGAACTGGAATTAAAAATGGTTGTGAGCCAATATGTGGGTGCTGGAAATTGAGCCCAGGTCCTTTGCAAGAGAAGTATGTGTTCTTAACTGCTGACTCACCTCTCTAGCCCCTAGATTTTAATTCTTTACTAGAGGTATGATTTGCAAATAGTTTCTCTATTTGCCACTTTTGTTTTGATCTTTACAAGGTCTTGCAAGGAACAAAATTTTTCATTTTAATGAAGGAATTCTGTTTTGAATGATTCCAAATGTCAGATATTATGGATTTAAATATAAACACAGCAGCGTTGAAGTGTGTTAATTCCCAAATTGCTTGAATAATAACCTTTGAGAATGACCCTGACCTACCTACATGGTGGCTCCTTCGCAAAAATAAGTTTCCATTGTACTCCACAGAGAAAAAAGTATAAGCACAGTTTTTGCTGTTTCACAGAGAAACATTCAACAGCATTTTAAGCGATTAGAACACTGGGAAATGGGGAGAAGGTGGAAAAAATTATAAGAGCAAATCCACAGAGAGACATTCAATTGTTTAAGAATGTTCTGCAAGGAGATAAGTATCATGTGACTACTTAGTCATAGAAATGTGACGAAGCACCAGCTGCTGTCACCATATGGGGCTTCAATCCTGTTCTCAAGGGAAAACCACTGAAAGCAGAAGAGTTGGAAAGTGCGTCTTGAGAGCACTGTGTCACACTAGTTTAATGTATTAAGGCTATGTTCAGTGATAGCAAAGTCAAAGGAGGAGAATTAGGAGCTGCAAGGGAAGGAAAAGGAAGTCAAAATGGTTGCACATGTTTTTACTGAAAGATGAATGCACTTCTGAGTGGACTCGCTGGCAGAGTGCTGACCGTGTCTTGTGTTGCTGAACACCTTTGCTTTGCATTTGTCTGTACAAATCCAATTGCTCATTGATTTCTTCAAAATGCATGATTTTTCTAACCTTCTGCAATACCACATGTTAGTACTAGAGGAGAAAATATCAAACAAGTTTCTCCCTTCTAGGAGCTTCAGGACAAAGGAGAAACGCATCAATCCATTCAGCAGATAGTTGAAAGGAAGTTCAAAAATAATGGGAGGAAAACAAAATCCTCCAAGGTGGAGAAACAAAAGCACTTCATAAATTGTCCGTGAGGTGAGGCAGACACCAAAGATGATGGCAGGGTGAGTATTAGGCAGAAGGACAGAAGAGATGTCCTGTGTGTAAGGTAACTGGGCCTTACAGTGCTCTGTGTGTGTGTGTGTGTGTGTGTGTGTGTGTGTGTGTGTGTGTGTGTGTGTATGAGTATGCAATGCACACACACATGCATGTTGATCTGGAAGCAGAGAGAAGAGGCAGAATGAGGAACATTTTAAAACACTATATATAGGTGCAGAGTATGTCTCCTGGTGCACATAAAAACATCTACATGTTATTCTCTATTGTTTTTATATTGAAAGTCTGGACATGAGTAACAAAAGTAAGTCAAAGAAGAAGGAATCTAGCTATATGGCAGAACTCAGGTCAACCTAAATTCGAATGTGCCTTGGCCCCTCAAATATTGGCATCTTGTGCATCAGTTTAATCCAATAAGAATTCATCAGCATGTAATAAGACTGTAGAAGAGATTAATAAAACCATGGAGAATGCATTTCCAGCACTGAGTAGAAATATCCAGCACAAATCAGACTACAGTGTTAAGAACATGGAGTCACGAAGGAAAGAAGACAGGAGATGCTTGTGCAATTCGGGAAGTCCCCACCTGGAGACTGATCTGTAGGAAGATTCCCTTTGAATTGGGGGCTAGTTCTCAGCTAGCACTCCTCAGGGCACCACATGGATGGGAGTTAGGGGATTTCTCTGACTCTGCCCCAAGGAGGAGCAGACAACATGGCAAAAGTGCATGGTTCTGGGTGGAGTGGCAGTGTGCAGTGTCGCCGAATTGGGGGGCCTGTGATTGGCTCTGGGAACCGACATCATTTGGCTTATAAAACCAAGCTGTAGCAGGCAATAAATCAAATTCTCCATTACTATCATTACAGAATTCCTGGCTGTCATCATTTTTTGCACACATACAGGCCAAAGCAGGACCTAACATTTCGTTTATGGTAGCCAGTGGGTTGGAAAGAGTTCTTGTGGACCCAATACCCTGGTAGCGGTGTGGTGAAGTGATTGTGAGTGGACATAGGCTCAAAATATGCCAGCCTAGCCTGATATATCCTGTCCAGGAGCCACCAGTTGCTGGGCAGGTGGGAATCACGGCACCAGGAGTTGGGAAACATGTTTAGTTGTCCCAGGCTGAGTTGGAGGGACCTCTCAGGTCAGACTATGGAAGTAGCCCACTGGTCTCTGTGCCAAGAGGCCAGTTCCCTGCAGTGGGTACTATGTTCCCCTTCCCTTAGCAGGGCCACATGGTACCTGTTCATTACAAAGAAAGCTTCCTATACTGGTCAAGACAGGCATCTCATCATCATAAAATACCCTCCAGCATTCTGAGACTACAAGGACCTTCAATTGTCCCTGCACTCTGCAACTATATGTGATTTAAAAAAAAATGACTGCATAAATACTGAGTTGAAATTAACACTAAAAAAGGAATGTCTTTAATCATAGCAAAGACATTTCTTTAACAACTAAAAACATAAATTCAAGCAAGGGATCTATTCACCAGTTATAGTAAAAAGAGAAAGAAAAGGCCAGAGTAGTTCATAAGACATAGCCTTTATCAGGACTGCCTCATTCAAATGGGGGTTGGCGATTACTGGGTCTGCCCTATGGGTACTTAAGGTTTAATGGACCATAGACCATATGTAGGGAATCTCTGTGAGGAATCTCTGACCCCTATTTCCTACATTATTTCCTACCCAAGACCTCCTTTGCTGATCCTTTACTATTCTTTGTCATGACCCAACCTTGCTTATTCCTTGTGTGGAGACACACTAAGCCTTCTCTCAAGACTTCAGGGGGCTGAAGGGAGAAATGGACAGTCAAAGGTTTCTGCCCCAGTAGGGTGTGTTTCTGCAGTTTGGTGGCTAAGTTTCTTGCATGGAGATAGATAGCGGATCCCTGGGTTGTTGTGGGCTGGATCCACAGAGTGAAGAGCCATGAACTTTAGCTGTGAACCATCCTTAGGCAGCCCTGCAGTCTCCATGGACGCCTTCCTGAGAAAATAAGTAAGCAATTCCCCAGGCTGAGCTTCACAGGCTGTCTGTACCAGAAAAGCTCATTGTGACCTGAAATTGGCTTACATCTTTACTGCTTCTCCTTTCTCATCACCTCATACCTGGGGCCCTTTGTGACCCCAGCATCTCTGTGTTCTCTAAGAGAAGAAAATAACTGAGGGAGACCACAAGAAAAATCTAGGGATTAATCAATAAGAAGTCCAGTTTGAGGTTGTTAAATGCCCTGAGAACTTGCTTGCTGATAGAACACAAAAGGCCACTCAGCATGAAGTCTGAATAGCAGAGTGAGAACAGCTATGAAACAGCTAGGCTCTTAAGAGCATTAGTGGGAAGGTGAATTCAAGGAGATTTTATTCTCACAACTTATACCTGTCAGTGACGTTATCTAGGGAGTAACATAGTCCACCCCCAGGTTAAAAGCTGCTTTGAGAGGAAATAGCACTCCTGGAAAATGAATTAGCTGGGGATGGACTCAACTGCAACTGGCTTAAGGTTCATCTGGAGGCTCCTTGCTATTTGGTTTGGCCTTATCAATTCCTGCTGTCTTCTCAGTAGTATCTTTCCCTTCTTTAAGAGCCTACCCTCCATTTCCACGTGCTCCTCAAACTCCATGCACTTAAGCACGACTTCCCTTGTCTTCTCACAAGCCAGCTCTCTGGTGGCTCTGTGCTCCAGTTACACATTCAGAGGCAAATCACTCATCAGTTGGTTAAGAATTGGCCCCTAAGCTCCACCAAAGGATTTCAACTGTTAGGCCTACAGAGGGGGAGCAAGATACTCAGAACCCATTAGATTTGAAAGCTCTGTGCAGTGAAAGAACTTTCTGAGTGAGTTTATCCTTCTAGGGTATTAAATTCTCTCTCAGGCTGTTTTCTTTCATGGGCTGCCAGCTTGTCCAGGCATAACCTTTCAATCCTACTAATGAAGCACATGCAATTAGATATATAGGTATTTAAACAGTATAATATATAGCCTTTCGATCCTACTAATGAAGCACATGCAATTAGATATATAGGTATTTAAACATCACTAATTGTTATGGTAGGTTACTTAGGTATAGACACAGATGTTTGGATGGTATGTTAATCCATGAATTACAAAAGAAAACAGCCAGAATTGACTAGGGACCAAGACAACAGCTCCAGAGAAAGTAGACTGTTTTGCTTCTCATCCACCTGTGCCCCTTTTCTAAGCCTAGGGAAAAATCTGCGGAAGAGGGGGCTGGGTAGAATGTAAGGGCTGCGATTGGGGTGAATGGTGAAACTACAACAATATAGACTGGACACTCATTTGATCAACTTGATTGAACATACAAGCCCCCTGTGCTGGATGGTGGGACCCATGAGCTGTGCGGGTTTGGGCACAACTGCTCGCAAATTGGCTTTACATGAAGGATGCTTGTACTCACAAATTATCACTTATTGTTAAAAAAATGAAAACAAAACAACAACAAAAAAAAACCAGAAAGATGCAGAAAAGTTACGGCAGAATGCATGATCTGGGATGGGTAGGGGTGGGGTAAGGGGAAGGGAAGGGGATATATGCCTGAACTGAATTGGAAAATGATGTATGAAATACACAAAGCATCAATAAAAAGAAAGAAAAAAAAACCTCTCCCGCCGGAAGTATAAACACCACCCTTTCTCTATCCCTACAATAAAACATTGAATGTCTCCTTAAAGGTTTGTGACTAAAATGAAACCATATGGACTACTTAGCACTAAATTTAACCCTTTCTCTTTCCTCAAAACTCTAGGTCTACCATGTATGGAAAATGACATTCCCTCCTGACTGTAGGGCATGTTGAGGAAACACCTAATAGATACCTTTTCACTAGTCATCCAAGAAGAAAGTAAGAAGGCTAAACAGACTCAGCAAAGAAGAAATGAGTGATCAATTTTCATTATAGAAATTTGGACAAGGAGTCAGAGGGCTACAATTGGAGTCTTATTTTAGAGAAGTCCTCCAAAGTGGAGAAGATGGGATAGTGTTATCCTAAAAGCTGAGTTTAAGCTGGAAAAGACAGCAGCCAATTACTAATTACTTGTTAACGTCTAACTACTGCTTCTTGGGTATGATTATAAATCCCAGCATGAGTGTGTTACAGTGAGAAAGTAAACTGATCCTGTCTTCTCTACCCAAGTGTGAGATTTCATTCCCTCTTTAACCTTCTGTCTCACCCTGTGGTCTCATAGCCCACCTCTAGCTATGCACAATGGTAAAGGCAAAGAGACAAAGAGTCCTGTAGTCAGTTTTCTTTATGGCTGCGGTGACTGTAAGGTTGATCAGACTCAAAGGTATAGACACAAACCCAAGAGTATTTGAAGAACAGGTAGTAGACTCAATAGGCCTTTAGATATTTAAAGCAGAAGCACAAGTCAGTAAGGGTTTCCTTCTGCATAAGGTTTATTTGTAGTGTAATGTCTTAATCATAGTCTACCATCAAATATTTTAGGAGTACCTTCAATGCTTAGATAGTATATTACCAGCATGCAATAATTACATCATAAGTTCTCAAGCAGAGGCAGTCTATTGAAAGGAACTTCTTTGCTGCCAGTTATCATAGGCTGTTTTAAGTTAGAAAATTGAATAGCAACACTGAATACTGTAGAAATGCACTTTGTTCAGTAATACTTGAGTTTTTGCAATATTAGATTATCCATTTGGTTGTTACAGAAAATTCTTAACTGTAATTGATGGTTGTTACCATAATAGTATATTGCCTGTATTTCTACCTCTAGTAATGGGCTTTATGTGCTAGATTTCAATATCCTTGAGCCTGGGCAAGTGCACAAGCCTTTTTAAAAAGAAACATGGTTTACTTGCACAAAACTGATCAGATTTGAAAGATCGTTAATGCCCTTGAAGTGGTTTTTGTGGGTGTGAAACAAATGATGAGAATTTGAATCGTTTCCTTATTATAGTATTGAAATTAAGTCTACTTAATTTATCAAGTCATGTTCATGCCCTAATTTTATATACTTGTGTCTATCAATAAACATCGTGATACTTGAAGAAAAAAAAAAAGGACAAGGTTTGGTGGAACACATCTTTAATCTCTGAACTGTGCAGGCAGAGGCAGGAAGAGCTCTGTGAGATCTAGGCCAAGCTGGTCTACCTAGAGAGTTCCAGGCCAACTGAGGCTACAGGGAGATCCTATCTTAAAAAACAAACTAAAACAAAACAAAACAGGGGGAAAAGGAGAGTAATGGAAGACAGGAAGTCGGGGCACCTTAGCAGGTGGGATGGAGATTGGGAAGCAGTCTGAATGGGATCAAAATATATTGTATGAAGTTCTTGAATCAATAAAAATTTTGAAAGACAATTTTTTTAGTTTATTTATTTATTTATTATTTTTTATGCATTATGAGTGTACTGTCTGCATGTAGTTTGGTTTGACCTTGTCATGCAATGCCAAGAGGTCAGAAGAGGGTGGTAGATTTTCCTCCGGATACTGAAGTGTAAAGATGGTCTTGCGGCGCCATTGGTGGCTGAATCAAACCAGGGTCCTCTGCAAGAGCAGTCGGTGCTCTTAACCACTAGGCCATCTCTCCAGCCCTGAGTCGATAAAAATTTTAAAAACATAGTCTAATAAAATATCAAAACAAAAGATGTTTGAGGGGCTGGATAGATGGACTAGCGGTTAAGAGCACTGACTGCTCTTGTAGAGGACCCGGGTTCGATCCCCAGCACCCACATGGTGGCTAAGAACAGTCTGTAACTCCAATTCCAGTAGAACTCCAGTTCCAGGAGAATCCAACACCCTCTTCTGACCTCCAAGCATTGCACGACACGGGTGCGCAAATCTACATGCAGACAGTACATTCAACAAAAAAAAAATAAAAAATAAAAAAAATAAATAAATAAATATTTTTAAAAAGATGTTTTTTTTTTTTTTTTTTTTTTTTTTTTTTTTTTTAATCCTGTGATAAGATAAAAGTTTAACGTGTTTCTGATTTCCGTTAAATTTTGAAGAACTCATAGATGAACATCTAACATTAAACTCTAGGGTTTGGGGATATAATTCAGTGGTAGAATTTGCCTACCATGTGTAAGGTTCTGGAGTTAATTCCCAGAGCTGAAAACAAACAAATAACAACAAATAAAATAAGATGAACTACTAAGAAAACTAAAACCTGAAATGAATTCTTCAACCTTAATCCTGGTAATAACAGATAAGGTGTATCATTTTTATGTTATGTGCATAGGTAAATAACAGCATTAAAAAGAAATCAGGAGTTTCAATTAATGTCTTAAGCATACAGTCAGGAATAACGCTGTTAGGGGTGGGAGCAGACTGTCTCTTTGTCCCTGGGTCCATCTGCTAACCGAACTCCGTCATGTGGACCTGATTCACAGGCCAGGTAGCTGAAAGTCAAAGACCAGAACGGACCAGATATGAGAATGGCCGAGCTCAACGAGCCAAAAGTAAACCTGTCTTCCAGGTGACCTGGACTTTTTCAGGAAGCCCTAGATTATTTTATACCCAGGAAAGAAGCAAAATAATCTTCTCAGGGAAGATATTGTATCCTACACCAAAATTGTTTCTACAGCTTCAGTGTTTGGCAGACTATCCAAGCTAATAATCAGATTTACAAAGAGCACAAACACCAGGAAAATATAAACACCATGGATAAAAAGAACAAAAAGCAGGTGGTACTCTAGTCACTGACCAGCCTGCTGCCCTGAGTGTGTTCAATAAAGTATTCTAATGAAAGGGAGGGGGGGGGAAGGAGGGAGGAAGGGGGGAGGGAGGGAAAGAGGGAGGGAAGGAAGGAAGGGAGGGAGGGAGGGAGGGAGGGAGGAGGGAGGGAGGCGGGAGGGAGGGAGGGGGAGAAAAAAAAGAAGGAAGGAAGGAAGGAGGAGGAAGGAAGGAAGGAAGGAAGGAAGGAAGGATATGAAGGGAGGCAGAGAAGATCAATTAAGGCAGCCCCTAGAGACTTCAGAACTGAAATGATGGGACAGACTCTGAAACCATCATGTTTGTTATTTGAAGATGGAAATGATGATCTGGAAAAAATATTACCAGTTATTTAAAATAGTAACAATAAGAACTGACACAACAGTGGAGAAAGAACAATGCAGGAATGTAAATTAGTGCAGCCACCACAGAAATAAGTGTGATGGTGCCTCGAAAAGCAAAAACATAGGAGTATTATATGGGTTTGCTCTGCCAACAATGGCATAGACTGGAGGGTCACTAAGTAAGAACCACACAGAGATGCTGCCCATCCACCTTGATCACAGCAATTTTCACAGCAGCCAAGTTGTGGAATCAGCCCCAGGTATCATCAGTGGTTGATGGATAGAGAAAATTTTATATATGTGTGTGTGTGTGTGTGTGCGCACACGCGCACACGAGCGCAATGGGTTACTATTCAGTCATAAGGAAGAATAAATTGATGTCATTTGCAGGAAAATAGATGGAAATGGAAATCATTAACCAGACTCATAAAGATAAATAGTACATGTGTTCTTACAATTAAGGCATCCAGATTGGAACAAAAAATTAAGTAGGTGGGGGGTCATTTAGGGTCAGTAAACAGCATGGAGGGGTCAAAAGCAGGTGAAGAGGGCAAAATGATTCAAGGGTGATATGAAATGCCATGGTGAAACCACTATTTTATGATAAGTAATACTTTGTAATAATATTTAAAATTCTGAGAAAGAGATTGTTGGTGGTCTTGTTTTTAGACCACAAAACTGGATTTTATGGGTGAAAAAATGGGATAAGCAGGTGAAGAAGAATGAACAGAAGTTGTGACCTGCAGTTGGGCTGGATGAGGAAGGAAGGGGTGCCTGGGGAACCAGCAGAGTGAAGATGCCCACAGCGGGCTCCAGGATGCTGCCATGTGCTTTCAGCAGTTCCTGAGTAACTTCCACCTGCTTCAGACTGACTTCTATTATTATCTTAGAAAGATCAGGTGAACATTAGAAACAAGGATCTTGCCTGAGAGAACAATTAGATAGGGGCACTGAGTGCTTCAGATGTTCTTACAAGGAATATTTTTAATACATCAAAGAACTATTTTAATAGACAAAAGCAGACAGATGAAATGTTCTCAGCAATCTCTAACTAGCTGGACCAAGCCTAAAGTAGCGTGGGGTTGTGCTGATGACATTAAAAAGCTACACCGCTCACTGGGAAGTAGAACACGCTTGAGTTGAGATATGGCCTGGGCATGGAGGTGCACATTGTAACCCTATTGCATGGGAGGTACACGTGAGAGGGTCTTGAGTTAAAAGATTTCAAGTTCATCTTCATACGCACAGAGTGAGGTGCACCTCAGCCACAAACCCTCTCTTAAAAACAAAAAGGTTTCAGATTCCTGCCAGAATAGCCATTTGTGTGCATTTCTTTGAAGATAAAACATTATGGAAAAAAATAGTTAAAGCTGTTGTCACCACGATAATTACTAACATTTTCCCACACAACAGGAGCAGACAAAATCCTTTAACCATACACAGGAGGAATTTGTCCCGTGAACATCACAATGTAAAGGCATAGAAGAAGCTTGGTACAAGGATCCCACCAAGAGTAGTATTCACACATTTGGGTGCTAACAGACCCAGCAGGAAGCCCTGTTGACTGTTACTCCTATACAACCTCCCTTTGTATTACTGGGGTTTTGGACATCTGGCTGCATGTTTTTATAGAATGGGTGTCCCCAGACTCTAAGGACTGAGTCTACTGAAAAGTCACTCTCAGTTGTGGGTTCTTGAGCTGTCACTGAAAACATGCCTCAAATCCCTGAAATACTAATTTCAAACACTTGCAGTCCTCATGTTTCTAGAAAGAATTCATATTTTACAGATAAAAAGCGTCATAGCCTATGTCTGCAACCAAATATGTTCATGGCTGATGAGGAGTAAGGAGAGGCCTCTGCCCAGGGCTGCTGAGAGCTGAGTAGGGAGAAGAGCCACAGGCTTTGTGCACAGCAGGCAAGCAGTTGTGCATTGCTGTGGCTGAGACGCTGGCACAGAGATATGTGGCTGTCTCCACTCCTCAGGCTGGATCTTCCGAGTAGAGTCAGCTCCTGTAGGCTTCATGGCAGAAAAACGATCCTTCTTCAACTGTGAATCATCCATAACAACTGCATTCTGAAAGTACATTAGAAGCTGGGGTCCCTGACCCGGGATCTGCTGGTACCAGGAAATTATAATATGGACAGCAATATCACACCAAAAAACAAGAGCCTGCCTTTCCCATGTGGTCTCATAGCTGGGAAACCTAGTGCTTTAGATCCTGGAACTTCTGTGGGGAAAGAAGACAGAGATTAAAAGGTAGAAATGACTGGACTAATTCTTGGAGAAACGTGAAATGGAGACGATGGTGCTGTCAGACTCACCTGCTCCCAGGATATAGAACACTGCCCAGCAGAGGAGCCTGGTGCCCATGGCAGGGTCAGGGCCGGAATAGGGCTTCCCAGGTCTCTGTCCTGTATGCAGTAGCTAAGAAGAAAGGCATCACTTGTCACCACATGACACTTCCTACGGTGACTTCACTGTTCCAATAGATGATTGCAGTCTTAAAACACTAGCTATGAGTGCGAACGGGACTATAAGTTGGTTTGGCTCATGCACAGATTGTGTAAGCTCATCCAGTGTCTTCACACCTAGCTCTCTGCCTTAGGGGACTGGATCTTCTAAATCTTGTGGCCCCTCTTCTGACTTTATGAAACCCTTTTGTATGTGACTATCACCAAGGCAGCTAACAGTGAACAGTATTGGCTGGAGACCTTTTTTTCTTTCCTGTAATTAGCCTTCACTTTGGCATTTCTCTCATCATGTCTCTTTTTTTGAAGCCTCAGAAACCTACACCTCAGATATAATCTACAATTAGACAGCAGTTACTACTTCTGTTGTTTTTCTCTAATTGCCCGAGTGGCGGGGTGGAAAATGCTCATGTATTGGAGAAGCTCCAGGAGTTGGTATGAGGGAACAAAAAAATTTGTGCTCAGAGAACGAGGAATAGTGTAGCTCTGTAATCACAGAAAATCTGCCAAATTTCCCAAACTGAGGAAGTGCAAACAGAGGAAATGCAAACAGAGGAAGCTCATGCCAGTATCACCAAGTAAAGATCTGAGCTATAGAATAATTAACACACTTGGCTGTTTTCTTCAGTTCCTCTCCATCTATGAGGTAGAAAAACTACAGATGCGATGTCAACTGTTGTTGCGGTCAGTAACTAAGTGATGTAAAAGTTTCTGCATGTCAAGAGGACGGTGTTTGTTCCATACTTCTGACCACAGTACTGGATGACAGCAGCATTCAGGTGTGTTGACTAGTGCAGACTATGCTTATCAGACTATTTATAATGTGGAAAGCATTCTCATTCTAGGAAAGAATTTCCACATGTGGTCCCAGGCTTCCCCTGCTTCTCAGGTAAGGCCACCAAGGAAATAGATGGCAGAATCCACTCTAGGGCAGTAATGAAGCACCTTGTGGCTCAGGGTAGGAAAACCAGGGATTCTGGGAAAACTGATTTTTGCTAAGGATGCTTGCACTGTTGGTGCTCACGACTTCAAAGATGCCTTTCTAGAAATGTCTAGAAATACGCATTTATCCCTTGAACACACATCCACTCTAAGTTATCCTGTATATTGCACATTGGGGATAGATGAAGAGTGTACACCTAAAGTTTCTCTGACATGCTCCTGAGGTATTCCTTCTTCTTTTACATGTTATCTCTGAGCCTGGCTTCTGGTCCCACACCTATGTGCTAGCCAGGCTGACAAGAATGTCCCCTAAATGATTTGTTTCGATTCAGTTTCACCACTGAGAGGAGTCTAGCTATGTCAGTGGAGGAAGAGGAGCCTCTGTTTAATACCTCCCATGCCACTGTCTACACATAACATCTTCAAGCCTTCAAATACTAGAATAAAACTATGGGGTGCTCTACAGTCATCCTCTCTGCTAGGCCTTGTTTCAAAACCAGGAAGATCTCCATCAAACTTCGGTGCCTCTTGACATCCAAAGGTTCAGAGTCAATAGGCTGAGACACCCCTCCTCCAGGGCTCAAGGAGACAGGTGAAACTTCTGCTGTATGTACATTAGGGCTAGATTGTGGAAAAGTATCTTCTGTTGTTCGATGGTTCTGCTGGACTTGCCACCACTGTCCATTTAGTCTGACCACAATAAGGGAATAATACCACTCTCCTCGCATTCATATTTATCCAGCTTCTCACAGTCAGAGTTTTAAGCAACCTGTGGAATTTTCAGATTTGACTGTTGTGCATAGCCCCCAAAAGCCTCCTTCCTTGCATTGCTAGTGAAATTTAACGCTCATCTAAGGGATGCAAGGTTGTTTTATTTTCAGACATTAAGCTGTCTTTTAGGCTTTTTCGTTTTCAACCATATCATTTTGGCTGTGTGGAAAAGTACACGACAGAGCCCAGATGAGATCTTATCTTATTCATATTATGGTATCTACGAAATAGTTCAAATATGCTGAAAATTACTATGATAAACCCCCACCATTACAGCGGAATAATATCAATGCTTTAGATATTAAGATATTTTTCCAAAGCTGTCATTTTGAAAGCACCAATGGAAAAGTTAAAAAAAATAGGTTAATAGTGTTGAAGTATGCATTTGTATACATTGCACTCTTTTGTTTTTACTGTAAGGATTATCATTGTTTGATAAACACTTTATTTCAATAATACTTGTCTTGATTCTAAGTTTACTTTGTAACACATGCTTTATTGTAATATTTTCCTCTTCTGAAAACAGCATTGTCTTACATAATGAAAAATGCCGTTAATCCTGTCTAAAATGTACTTCACATTCAACTTTCTCTAATCATCCCGAACTGATCTTTACAGATTTTCTTTTTTGTCCCCAGAACAAAGTAAAATATTTTATATTTCACTTGGTCAACAGGTTTCTTTAGTTACCTTCCTCATTCATCCATTAATTCAGTCATTTATTCATCCATACATACATTATTTGATACAAGTTCTTACTGTGATGCCCAGCCTGGCCTGAATCTTGTGATATCAAGTAATCACTCTGCCTCTGTTTCCTGAGCAGCTAGAATGACAGACATGTGTTAGCTTGTTTTTAAGCCAGACTTTCCTTTACCCTAGTTAGGATACTTTCTGGCTTTAATTTTCATTAGTATGGATCACTTAAGAGACCAGGTGACTGGAGTAAAATGATCCACAATAAAAATTCAAGCCAGTGTTATGCCTGGTATCTGTAGTATATCAGAGAGAGAAGAGAGAGGGGGGAGGAGGGGAGGGGAGGGGAGGGGAGAGAAGAGAAAGAAGAGAAGAGAAGAGAAGAGAAGAGAAGAGAAGAGAAGAGAAGAGAAGAGAAGAGAAGAGAAGAGAAGAGAAGAGAAGAGAAGAGAAGAGAAGAGAAGAGAAGAGGGTCAGAAAAGGCCAAGCGATAGAAATGGTGGATTACTGGCAAAAAAAGCAAAACCGTATCCCAAAATGAACAAGTGCTATAGACAAAAGTGAGAAGAATGGAGCAGGACAAAGCACTGATAGTGAAGATCTTCCCACTATAGAAAGTTCAAATAAATGCACCCCAGTGAAGCATCTTAGCACAGCTAAGCAGCAGAAGCTGGCACGCTCTCCTGCAAGAATCTCACCTCACATCAAAGATGGAGAGAAAGAGAAGCACAGAGAAAAACATCCAAATTCATCCCCTAGAACATATAAGTGGAGCTTTCAACTTAATGAATTCGATAATATGAACAGTACAGAGAGACTCTCTTCTCCAAGAAAAACTAGAGGAAATCAAAAAATACTACGTGTCTTTGAAGTTTGAACTTGCAACCATAGACAGAAGAAGAAAATGATTTAAAAAGAAAGAGAGAAGTGTCTCACGCAGGAGCCTCTATGTCATCTGTTTCCTCTGACACTAGAATGAGTCCTTCCTCATCATCCCCCCCAAATGTACTTGCTGTAGAGTGAAGGCGATGAATGTTTTCTCTACCTTCCCAGCAGTTTGCTGCCATAGACATAAATTCCAAAACCCTGAAAACACAACCACAGAAAGCACCCAGCTGGCTAAGTATATCCTGTATATTTTCCAGGATTGTATCCAGACCTTTCTCTCTTCTTTTTTTTTTTTTTTTTAACAGTTGTAAAGAATAAGCTGATTAGAGGCTGGAGAGATGGCCTAGCAGTTACAGAGCGCCGACCACATCTTGCAGAGGACCCGGGTTCGATCCCAGCACCCCAAGGGCGGGTGAGAGCCGTCTGAAACTCCAATTCCAGAGAACTCCCGTTCCAGGGGAATCCGAGACCCTCTTCTGACCTCCGCGGCATGCACCAACATGGGTGCACAGACTTGCCTGCAGGACAGTACATTAATACACATACAGAAATAAAATTATAAAAAAATAAAAAAAATAAATAAAAAAATAAAAAACATTAAAAAAAAGAATAGCTGATTAATAATTGAAGGTTAGGCAGCCTGCCATATTGGTCATCATTTTTACTCTTTTATTTTCCTTTTTTTGTGATAGAGAAAAAAGGGCACTTAGCAAATTTGGATTTGTATAATAAAGCTTTCAGGTATTATAGAAATCAAAAAAATTCCCACTTTATTGAAGGTAATTTTTTTTATAAATACACATCAATCATGTTTGTCATATTATATCTAGTCAATTACAAGAATATGGAATGAAATTCTTACACATTCTTAAGTGATGTTAAATTTGAAATTGATGAACATCAGATATTTCCATCAAAAAGGGGTTTGCATTTTATAGTTAATAAGTAATAGATGGAATGATACTTTGAAACAGTAAGAATATCCTGTTACCTAACAAACTTTCACCCATTCCTTATTGTATCAAATAATGGTCTATGACTTCACTAGTTAGACTGACTTTCTAAATTTCATGTTCATTTTCGGACCATCAACTGACATTCTGTAATGAAGAGATTCTCATCCACTCTTTTGTTTTCATTATAATATTTTAATAATGGTTATTAAAATCAATTGCTTTAATCATTCTTTGTAATGCTTAAATTCTCCTCTTACTGGTTCTTTGGATTTTTTACATCTCTTCTCTGTCCTGACAGCTGCTCTAATTTCTACCAAAAAAGTTCTAGGGGCTGGAGACATGCCCTAGTGGTTAAGAGTGCCGACTGCTCTTGCAGAGGACTGGGGTTTGATCCCCAGCACCCACATGGCAGCTGAGAACCGTCTTTAACTCCAGTTCCAGGGGAATCCGACGCCCTCTTCTGACCTCCCAGTCATTGCAGGACACGGGTGCACAGACCTGCATGCAGACAGTACAGTCATACACATAAAAAATAAATAAAAATTTTTAAAAAGTTCTAGTACTTCCTCTACCCTAGGTCTCAAAGAAGCCATTTCTGCTTTATTCGTTTGACTGGGGAACTCCCATTAAGAAATCCAGTACTAGGGACAGGAGAGATGGCTCGGCAGTTAACAGCACTAGATGCTCTTACAGAGGACCTTGATTTAATTCCCAGCATCCACATGGCAGCTAACAATGATCCATAACTCCAGTTCTAGGGGAATTTGACACCCTCTTCTGACTTCCGCCAGCATTGCATGACACAGGTGCACTTACATACATGCAAGCAATTTACTCATACATATAAAATAAAAATAATAAATAAAATGGGTATTTAAAAAAGAAATCCAGTACTGTGCAATAGGTCTGCTTATTGCTACTAGAAAAACTGAGAACAATAACATGTCAAGTTGCTTCTTAGATCCTTTCATGGAGTTAGAAAATATTCTTGAAAATCCTACATCATATTAATACCTCAATTCAACTCAACTTGCTATTTTGAGCTCATCTTCCATTCTAGCTCTCTTATGACTCATTTCACTGGGTAAGAACCTTGGTTCTGAACACTAGTGACAAATTTTCTCATTTTCTTTTCTATTGAATAGTTAAGAGGTTTCAGAAGTGTTGCATTAAAACACCATAAACAACAAATCTCCCTAATTATTTTCAATCTTGTTGTGTAACTTTCCCATGGAGCTGTAAACATCTGCCTTTGTACTGCATTGGTACCAAGAGCCCAAATAATAACTCATCAAAGTTCATCATCATAAAAAAATGAGTCTCTTGGGGTTACTAAAGGGCTGTTACTGACAGCTGCATTTTTAAAGTTACCTACCCCCACTACCAAGCTGCCTTTTTATATGGCTTTAAGACTACAACAGAGTCTACGGCCATACCACCCTGAACACTCCTGATCTTGTCTGATCTCGGAAGCTAAGCAGGGTCGGGCCTGGTTAGTACTTGGATGGGAGACCGCCTGGGAATACAGGGTGCTGTAGGCTTAAAAAAAAAAAAAGACTACAACAGAGGTTGCCGGAAACATAGGTTTAGAGCACTATATAGCATTAAAACAGCACTAGTGAAAACTAAACCAGATTGTAAGAAAGGTATGTGCTTTCTTTGCATTAAAACACATATGTGCTTTCCTTTCTGAAACTGCTTGCTCCAGCAAACACTGTTCATCTTGCTGCAAAATGGAGTGACTTTGTCTCACCATTAACTTTATGTCCATTAACTTGTTTTTTTATCAAAGCCAATTTTTTATTGAAGCTTTGTGCATTTCATACAAAATTTCAAGTCAAATCTAGACCTGTGTCCCCCTCCCTCCCCCCCCCACCTCACCGGTGCTCATGCATTCTGCCAAACATGTTTTTCATCTTTTTTTCAGTCTCTCTCAAAATTCTCGATGCAGAAGTTTGCTGTTTAGAGCAGAAGCTCACCGTTTTGGTCAGTCTTTTGACCCAGTCATTGTTGTTGTTGTTGTTATTCCTTCCAATATGCATCACTCCAAAATATGCATATATGCATGCCACATATATCATAGGTTTTAGCATCTTCAGCTTATGATTTTTTTCTTTATTAGGCTGAAAGATGTCATGTTTGAAGGTTCCTCCTTGGCAAGCCCAAACCACCATCAATTCTGCCCTTGTGCTCCACACTGCGGTTTTCCCTTCCCATGGTCACCAAATGAGGTCCAGTAAGCAATTTGTCCTCTCTTGATCCTCCTGTACTGGTCTCCATGATACAGCCTGAGTAGTCCAACATGGGCACTCTATACTTTGAAGAGGCTGAAACCCCAGTAGTTTCTTAGTCCACAAGTTGGATGTCTCAGCAGTCCCCATTTGGCACTGAAGGTTTAGAGGATTCTTGAAGAGACATGAGTCTTCAGTCCATATTGGAAGGTTGAAAAGCTGTGTTCATGTCTTTGAAGAATGGCAAAAGCAGTGGCAGCCACAGGGCAGCAGCACTTACCAGTAAGACAGGAAAAACAACTGTGCTCTTTTTTTTTTTTTTTTACTTTTTGTCCTTTTACTAAGATCTCAAGTTTCCATTAACTTGTATCACACGATTTGGAGGATGGAACCCTTAATTCTATCTAACTTCATCATATAAAAATTGTTGAAATCCAAGGGTCATAGTAATCTCTAAAACACAATCAGACAATTAAAGATATTTCCTCCAAAAAACATACAATTGTCCTATAAACATATTAACTCCATTTGTTCTCAGGCAATTCAAAAACAACACAAAGAAAGCCATAATGATATTAATAATAGAAGAGCAGAGTTTGAAAGGCTGTGAATAAACCAGAACTCTCATAGGTTGAAAGTGGGAATGTTCAGTGGCGTTACTCCAGTAAAAAAAAAATACTTTGACAGTTATTTAAAATGTTTATTATTCTGCAGCTTTGTTCCAAGTTACATACTCCAAAGAACTGAAAACTAGGAATTAAGCAGATACTTGAAGGTCAATATCAGTTGCTACATTATTTACAATAACTGAAAACTGGACACAACTCAAATATCCAGAAAGTTATTGGTAGATAAAGCATTTTAATTCTTCAGTGACTTGGCAATTTAGATCAAATATTGTTATATTTATTAGGTTATCTTTCTTATTCGTAATGAGAATTCTTTGTCCACTTGAGGTACTAATTTTATTAGATAAGATGGTTATACTAAACAAAGAAAAAAGCTGAAATTAGTGCTTAATATTATGGTTTAGATATGTCATTCTCCCCAAAGATTCATGTATTGAAGGCTTATTATAAATGTAAGCAATGTTAGAAGGAAAAGCTTTAGGAAAGGAATTAGATTATGAAGGCTTTGTTTCATTAATGGATTAATCAATCCACTGATGGGCTCATATTTGAAAGGACATTGAGGGGGCTGGAGAGATGGCCTAGCAGTTAAGAGCGCCGACTGCTCTTACAAAGGACCCGGGTTCGATCCCCAGCATCCACATGGCGGCCAAGAACCATCTGAAACTCCAATTCCAGGAAAACTCCAGTTCCAGGGGAATTCGACACCCTCTTCTGACCTCTGTGGCATTGCACGACACGGGTGCACAAACTTGCATGCAGGCAGTACATTCCTACACATACAGAAATAAATAAAATTAATAAAAAATTTAAAAAAAAGAAAGGACATTGAGAAGTAAGAAGACAGAGGAAGTAGGCCTGGGGCATGTTATTAAATGATCTCTTCTATTATTATTATTATTATTATTATTATTACTAATTATTTACTATTAGTTGACCCTCTCAGCTCTGACAAAGCTCCACACCATGATGTTCTACCTCACCACAAGCCAAAACCAACAGGACTAAAACAGGCTCTAAAGTTGTGAACCAACAAAAATCATCCTCTTTTGCTTGCTCAGTAATGCTAACATAATAACAGAACAGTGACTATCATGGGAGTACTTTAACAGGAGAAAGAGGAGGGATGGTTATTCAGGAGGAAGAGAGAGGAATGGTAAATAACCCTTAAGTGCTGAGAAAAAACAGAAATAACTGTATGAGTACAAAAATATCTACTGAAAAATACACATAGGCTATCTGAACATGAGTGCATGTACTTGAAGGCTACAGAACAAGAAACAGTGTCAAGCAGGGAAACCTGCCTTCAAGTTATTGGTCAACGTAGTCCAAGAGAATCCCAAAATAACAAAGACGATTGCCCCAGCTGTGAATGTTTCCCAGAATTTGAAGGTTAAGGTCATATTGCTGAAGTCAGGACATACTTCAGACACAGTACTCAGAGCAATGAAGCTGGAACTGACGTGCAGCCCTCCTTCCTACTAACTAGCTCTCATAGTATAGGAGGAAACTACATAAGCTACCAGGGAGAAAACCAATCCAAGGTCCTATCCATCTGTAAAGCTTAATAACCATAACAATGAGTGGCCCAGCAAATAATCTCTATTGGACTTAAAGCCCACTCTCTTACCTTGGAGGTAATCAAAAGCTCTCTAATTGGACTTAAAGCCAACTCAGTGGGAGAAAACTCATCTGTGGCACTGTAAACACAGCCAAATACACATGGCTGGAGAGGCCGTAGCTCCTAGAGAAAAATCTACTTTTTTTTTTTTTTTATTTTGGTCTTTTTGAGACAGGGTCTCCCTGTAGCCCCAGCTGTCCTGGAACTCACTCTGTAGACCAGGCTGGCCTCGAACTCACAGAGATCCGCGTGCCTCTGCCTCCCAAGTGCTAGGATTAAAGGCATGCGCCACCACGCCCGGCGTTTATTTATTTCTGTATGTGTATCAATGTACTGTCTGCATGCAAGTCTGTGCACTCGTGTCATGCAATGCCGCGGAGGTCAGAAGAGGGTGTCAGATTCCCCCGGAACTGGAGCTCTCCTGGAATTGGAGTCTCAGACGGCTCTTGGCCGCCATGTGGATGCTGGGGATCGAACCCTGGTCCTCTGCAAGAGCGGCCGGCGCTCTTAACCACTAGACCATCTCTCCAGCCCCAAGAAAAATCTACTTTTGTTGCATCCTTAGACCAACATAAGTTCTTACTGCACGCTAAATATTTATCCTTATACTTACAAATGTGTGCTTCTCACTACTCATCAAAAAAGCTTCTTTTTGCCAGAAATGGAGATTATTACAGATTTCTAAAACTGTTCAAAGACAGAGAATATGTTTCTGAGAGATGCACATCCTAAAGTGACACACCTACAATGCAACCTGTTCACCTAAGGTCCAAGGAATATAGCAGGGGGAGAAAGGATATTAATGCATCTCTCAACTCTCACCAGAAAATCTTCCCCATGCAATAGATGGTGACTAATCCAACGAGCCATAACTGGCCAAAGTACACAGAATTATAAGACCATAAAGTGCTTGTCCCTGGGTAGAACACCTAAATCAAACCTCTGCCACCCAAGGTTCAGGGGCCATTGTGGAAGAGAGAGTGGAAAGACAGTAAGAGCAGGGGGGCCAGAGGGGGGGTGGAGTAGATGACCACTAGGAAACAAAGTTTTCCAGGCAGCTGGGAAGTGCTCATATGAACCTACAGCAATGGTGACAGTGTACACAAGACACACGTAAGCTCAGACCAGACAAAAACCTGGCAATGGAGAAATGGGCAAAAAGTCCTAACGTTAACTGAGGAACTATTGGCAATGGATGGTTACTGGAAGAGGGAAAGTTGGGTGTCTTTAGGAGTGATGCTAAATGGATTGACTATGTTCCAGTATATGGACTTATACCAAAGTACATTTGGGGACAGAAACCTGGCTTAATGGTCCTTAATATATATATATGATAGAATGGCTTAATCTTGTAGCGGAGGCTATTGAGGGTGTGGATAGGAGAAAGTCTAAATACAATCAAAATGCATCCTATGAAATTCATAAAAATTTAATAAAAATAGACAAAACAGTGACAGAAGGGTGACTATCACACAAATTCCCAAACTAAATTCTTTGATTCTGCCTTATTTCCCATGTCTGTAAAGCTCAGTAAGGTGTAAGCAGCTTACTACAGCTGTCAAGCAAATTATGACTCAGCGAGCCAAGTTATTAGCGTACGGCTACAGAAACTGTTAATTACAGTCCTAAATTCAACAAGAACTAGAAAAAGAGAATTCAAGAGTATCTGTGAAGGAAAAAGTTGACAAAGCAAGCTTGAGACAGCTGTACGTAGAGAATTTTGATTATACGGGTTGATGTCTAGGAGCCCGGCTGTTAAGCAGTGTTCTTAACTTTCTGGGAAGGATGCCTTGGTGAACTTATGCTGCTACTGAAAACATTATACAGACGGTGGATTTCCTTCTAGAGCCTGGAATGACCAACCTCCAGTTAACTCTCTGAGCACTGAATCTCTATGGGCTCTGCTAGCAAGAACATTGTGCATGTAACTACATGCTGGTTTCAAACAAAAGTGAGCTCTGAATGAGTAAACTCTGAATGAGTAAGAAAAGAGAGGGAAGCCAGCATGTGGATTCCTTCAGATCTAATTGGATCACTTGCTTATTATTTATTTGTCACTATAATAAAGTTTAGCCAGGCATAGAGCTCTACACCATATTACAGGAATATATTTAAGAAATCTCCAAACTTGAGAGTAAAATAGGACCCCCAACAGAGTGATTTTAGAGGCCAAGCTTGGCATTAGCTTGGGTCATTTTTACCCACAATCCTACTTTTTATAATCTAGCGAGAGATTCCTGATCTTCAAACTGCCTGTGAGGCTGAGAATCTTGAAGGATCTAGTTGGTGCATGTTTAATAATCTCTGTCATAACAGTTCTTCATCACTTGTATGCACACAACATGCATATCCCTTGCCTGTGGCTTATTGTCATTTATGTGGTGTGATTTGACATAAACAATTTAATATAACTGGCATGATAAAAATTGTTCCTCCTGGGTGGTTTTCTTTTGTGTCTCCACTAATAAACAATCACCCCTCAAACAAATGCTAAAAAATATTTTCTTGATGTGCCCTAGCAAAATTTAGGTTTTGCTTTATACAAGTAAGAAAAGTTGTATCTAAGATGCACTTTCATGGGAAATACAAAGAAGAGCTCCAGCAGCAAGGTAGAAAGACATATTTTCAGTACAGAAGAAATGTCCTATGAATAAAAAATCCTCTGGGTGGAAGATGACTCGGCACATACGAGGATGTAACTGGTTAGAGGTGAGTGTGACTGAAGATGAGAAAGCCAGAGGACACTGGGTAAAGGAGGATGATGGAGAGATGGTGAAGGAAAATGGCACATGACCTCATGGGGTGGTTTTCTGCAGACTAAAGGCAGTCAGGTCAGAGACACAATGAGTGGCAGTCAGGTGAAGAGTTAGTAGAGAGCAGATGACAAAGTCACTAAAGCCCACAGGGGAAGAGATGATGAATACATAAGATTGTCAAGGGAATGATGATGATGCTCAACTGAAGATTCCTTTCCCTCTCTGCAAACAGAAAGAGATTGCTGTCGATGGGACAAGCAGCCAGCCTAAAAGGTGAGAGAGTGGCTGGTCAGGTTGAGACTGGCTCACATCGCACGGAAGTTCACAGCACCCACACTGTAAGGTTCCCAAGGTTACCAGAGATCTGGGACTCCTACAGAGTGGAACCCACACCTAGCTTCAGACTTCCTAAGTCTACTTTATGTGCAGACAGGAGGCAGCTACGCAGCACTGTGCCATCACTGCTGGCACAGAAGTACACAGCTGTGTGGGAGGAGCCGGCCCGCTCTAGCATGAGAAGGAAATCCTCTTTTTTTGATCTGGAGACATCGTATCCATCGGTGATGTCTCCTTTTTCCTTGCTCTCAGTACCATAGGAGTAATAGATCAGCCTCAGTCCCTGCCCCTGGTCTTGTCGGTACCAGTACATGTTGTCATGGTTGTAAGTCTGGTGACATTCCAAAATCACCTTTTTTCCTGTTTCTGTGACTTTCATTCTTGGGCTTTGAGTGACTGCAGCCTCCATGTGTTCTGCAATAGAGAATGACAGGGTCTGATGACAAGTCAAGAAAAAGGTTTGGGCACTCCTAGGGAATCACACCTGCAACATGGCCAGCACTTACCTGCCCACAGGAGACTGAAGGCCACATAGAAGAAGAGCCCCATGCCGATTTGGGGATCTCAGCAATGCCTCGTGTCTTCCAGCCCTATTAGGTGAAACCAGAACTTGGATTTTCAATGACATAGTGACATCACAGTCTTCAACAAATGCTTGAGCTGCACCGTCAACATGCCACACCCCTTCTCTATAGAAGAAAATCCACTTTCCATTACATTTTCATAGTTTCATTACACATATATAATAATATTTTAGGGGCTGGAGAGATGGCTCAGAGGTTAAGAGCATGACTGCTCTTGCAGAGGACCCGGGTTTGATTCCCAGCACCCACGTGGCAGCTAAGAACCATCTTTAGGCCGGGCATGGTGGCACATGCCTTTAATCCCAGCACTCAGGAGATGGAGGCAGGTGGATCTCTGTGAGTTCAAGACCAGTGTGGTCTACAGAGTGAGTTCCAGGCCAGCTGGAGCTATAGGGAGACCCTGTCTCAAAAAGACAAAAAAGACAAAAATTAATATTTTAGTGTTATATACACACAACAGCTCAGACTTGGAAGAATTTGTAGTTTGTTAAGTACATGTGGTTTTTTTTCCCAATTTTATAAACACATTAGGCATATTTTATTCCCGTTATGATACAATTACTTCTTTATATACTGTTTTAATTTTTACTATTTCCATAGTATAAGGGACATTCACGGGATAGTCCTGCTGTATTCTATGAGGTTTCTATTAATTTTTCTCTTTGGCTAAACAATTTGAACACAGACTTCAATTATATCCATGACTACAAGGGCTTTTTAACATCCAGAAAGCTTTAAGAGCACCAGGATTGGGGTCACTGCTATTTGAAGAATTGTTTTAAGCTCTCTCACACCACTTCAGCACACAAGCCCTTCCTACCAGGCTTGGCCCACAGTGTGTCCTCACTGATAGGACTTCTCCCTTTGTTTCCCATAATGCTGTGGGTGGTGGACCTTCTAGGTCCTTGTCACTGTGCTTCCTGCGAGCTGCCAGTCAAGTAATGTGCATGTCAGCTGGGATAGGAAACTTTGCGTACAGAGAGGCAGTGACTACACAAGGCTGTGCTAAGCTGCTAGCGCAGAGATACACGGCTGAGTCCCCCAGCTCCAAGGCGCTCATGTTCAACTCGGCATGAAAGTCACTAAACTGCTGAACTGAAAATCGGGGAGATATGTTTCCTTTCTGTTGCTCCTTCATACCATAATGCTGAATGAGGAATTCAGGCCCCTGCCCAGGAGCCTGCTGGTACCAGTAAACACTGGCGTGTCCAGAGATGGGAAAACATTTCAGGACGGACCTTCCTCCCTGTGCTTTGATTATGTGTCTTGGGGACTGGACGACCCTGGTATTGGCTGAACCTGTGAAGGGAGACAGGAGTGAGGACACAGACACAGAGCACTGAGTAGCAGCAGTTAAGAACTGTGCTTCAGGGACTGCCCTGAAGTATGACTTACTTGTTCCCAGGAGACAGAGGGTAACACAGAAGAGGAGGCTGGGGCCTCGGGCAGAGTCAGGGGAGACAGGACTAAGCATCTTCCTCTTCAGGGTGCTGCTCAGCTCGGTGATAGAGCAGGTCTGTCCCTCCTGCCTCTCAGTTGAGAGGGTTCGCCTATGATGTCAGGCTCTGGGGTCAGGAATCTTTGCTGAGTCCCACGTGCCCTCTGAAGCCTCCAGACATACGCAGCTGGCTCAGCCTTTGCTGCTTTCTGCTCGGTCTGCTGTGGTGAAAGCGGAGCTGGCCGTGCTGAACCAGTCCAGGAGGGTGTGGGCCAGGCCTTGTCACACTGCCCTTGGAGGCAGTTGCCTCTAGTTCCTTGTGGTCTAGGCTGCTCCACTCCCTGTCAAATGTAGGCTCCTGGAGCCACAGCTGCAGTTCATGGCGTCCTGTCGTGACGTACAATAGATGTGCCAAGAAGAGGATTAACCCCTCCTGTGTCAACGCTGCCTCTGGTTCCACAGATAATGTCCCTGGTGTGCTCACCAAACTAAAGCTCTGCCTGCAACCCCATTCTCAAGCTAGTTGACGCCTCACTAGGTGGATCTGCAGTGCCCCCAAGTGGCCATCTGTGTATCACTGGCTGAATCTCTAGACCGTCAGGAATCTTCCAGAAAATTCTTGCCAGCCACAGGTTTACTTGCTGAAATCTCAGATTTTGCCTGTGATAGAGAAAAAGGAATAAAGGAAACGGAAACGTCCTGTTTTCAAAAATTAAAGGCAGGGAAAAAATGATGTCTTGCGTTGTAGGGCTATTTTATATGCATAAGTGTATTGCCTGTATGTTGTGTAAGTGCACCAGTTCGTGCAATGCCTGAGGAGATCGGAAAAGGCTGTGGAATCCCCCGAATCACGCCTGGCTGACTTTAGTCATGAAATGAAATGATGTAATGTTATAGAACTGAGTATACGCTCATGTACAGTAGGCCTTTGAAAAGAACATGAAGCTCCGCAGTTGTTGGGGGAACTGTTTTGTAAATGTCAGTGAACTTGCCCTAGCTTCGTTTCTCTTGCTCTGATAATACCCTGACCAAAGCAACTTTAAGGGAGAAATGTTTGTTCAGCCTACAATTTCAAGCTGTAGTCTGTCATTTCAGGGAGGCCAAGGAAGGAGTTTGAAGCAATTGTCAATACCCACAGTCACGAGCAGAGAGAAAATGAATGCATGCATGTTTACAACTCAGATTGCTTTCTTTTGAAATTGTATTTATTTTATTTTATGTGTATGAGTGTATTGCCTGTAAGTAGGTAGGTGCCTCTCTGCTGTGTTGTGCTTCCGGAGCTCAGAAGACGGTATCTCACCACTTGGAACTGGAGTTATGGACAGTTGTTAGCCGCCATGTAAGTACTGGGAATCGAACCCAGGTCCTCTGCAAAAGCAGCCGATGCTCCTAACTTCTGGGTCATCTCTCCAGCCACTTCAGACAGCTTTCTTTTTTTCCCAGCTTTCTATACTGTTAAATACTTTAGGAAATGCTGCCACACACTTTTAGGCTAGACCTTCCCACGACAATTAACATAAGGAATATAATTGCTCCCCCCAGACATCCCCAGAGGACAACCTGTCAATCCCTCGAGACTGTCTTCCCAAGTGTTTCTAGACTGTGTCCAGTTGACAAACTAATGATCACAGATGTCCAGTTGGTTGCTACTGTTGTTGACATCTTGTGTATCCTCACTGCAAAAGTAGAAAACTGTTTTACTCACCTGATGAGCCAATTCTTGAAAGGGGAGAGAGTAAGACTCTGGCACTTATGACACGTTAGTCTGTTTCTTCTTGAATCCTTTTTTGCTTCAGTATTTTGAAGCTCTGCTTTTAAATGAGTAGATATCTATGGTCGCTTTGCCATCTTTATAGACTGTCCCTTTTGTCATTGAGATATGACATTCTTTATCATAGATAATTTTTCCTGCTCTTGAAATTGCTTTGATATCAGTATAAATATTCTATTTGTCTTTCAGTTAGTATTAATATGTTTCCATAATGTCTCTATTTTTGGCTGCTTTAATTCTGATTCTTCATGCTTCTAGGACACACATATACACATACGTGTCCTTGGAGGAGGACATAGTTGTTGGTGGCAGATTTGTTTTTCTTTTTGTTCAGTATCATGGCTTAGATTAGAAGTTGAGTTGGGGGGCTGGAGAGATGACCTAGCGGTTAAGAGCACTGACTGCTCTTGCAGAGGACCTGGGTTCGATCCCCAGCACCCACATGGCAGCTAAGAACCATCTTTAGCTCCGGTTCCAGGGGAATCCAACACCCTCTTCTGACCTCCGTGGCATTGCACGACATGGGTGCACCAACCTACATGCAGACAGTACATTCATACACATAAAAATAATAAATTAATTTCAAAAAGTTGAGTTGGAAATTCAGTTGGAAATATTTAGACCGTTTAGATTTTGTGTGATTGTTAATCTGGTCATTTTTGTTTTTATCATCTTGTGTTTGTCTTCTGTTGGTCTCATTCCTACTTTGCTCTTTTATCTGTTTGTTTTCATGCCACCTTGGGGGTTAACTGAATATTTTCTGAATCCTATTCATTATGTTGCCTTATCAGCTATAACCCTGCACTTTGCTATTTTACTTTATTTATTTAGTTTTGGGCCACATACAAGCCCCAGTTTACATGTGAAGGTCAGAGGACAGCTTGAGGGAATGTGTTCCTTTCCTCCACTGTGTGATTTCTGGGGATTGAACTCAAATTGTCAGATGTAGTGGCAGGCACCTTTACTCACCGAGCCATCTAACAAGCACTTCATTATTTAAGGGTTACTCTGAAATTTGCACTATTCATCTCTATTTTACCACTCAAGTGACATCACATAGATTATGAAAACCTTACGGTGATATCATATTCATTATCTCCTTCCTGCCTTCTAATTATTATTTGTAAGATATGCTATATTTAATAATCTATAATATAATTTATAGATTCTGATTATATCACACACAATTTTAATTTCAATATGGGTACATAATATATCCTGTACTATGCTTGAATTATTTTTTCTAGACAGATTGCTGCTATCCATTAAAGAGTTTAAATTTAAGCCAGGTGTGGTGGCGCACACCTTTAATCCTAGCAGTTGGGAGGCAGAGGCAGGCAGATCTTTGTGAGTTCAAGGCCAGCCTGGTCCATAGAGCGAGTTCCAGGACAGCTGGGACTACAGGGAGACCTTGTCTCAAAAAGATAAAAAAAAAAAAATACATTAAAAAACTTGCTGTTGAATCTCCAATTACATATTCGACTGTTTGAGGTTATCCTCAGCTCATTTTCTCATTTTCTTTGTGTTTCATTATGAATATTACCCTCAAGCTCATTAATCTTTTCTTCTGTAACATCTAATCTGCTGTTAGTTACATCCAGGGCATTTTTCATTACAGACATTGAATGCTTTACTTCTAGAAGTGTGATTTTACCTTTTTTACATCTTCCTCATCTCTACAATGCTGTGAATGTAGGAGTCACAGTTTTAATACTGTTTTAAAGTCATCATCAGCCAATTTGTCAGTACTAGGTTGGTTTCTACTGATTGTTGTTTTTCTGTCATGAGCCCCGTTTTCTCCCTTCCTTGCCTAGCTGTAATCTGTGATACTCCTACGGGTGTATAGTTTGTGTTTGTGGCCTGATATCTTGCTTTTCTTATTAATATAGTAATGGAATTTTTTTCCGAGATACACTTAAGTCACTGAAAAACAAGAAGAGAAATTCCTAGCAGATATTTGTTTCTCTTGAAGGTTTTGGCAAACAAATTCCAAAATATACATGAAATATAGTCAATGATGACTAAGAACTTTTGATTAATACAAAATTGGGGGAATTAGACTACTAGATAAATAGCCACTATAAAGCTGTGGTAAATAATAATGTGTGTTATTACTGAAGGGAGGGCAAATAGACCAATGTGATGGAATAAAAGCCCAGAAAACAGACCAAAACAAACTTAATGATTGCATTATGATAAATATTATTTTATAGACTACTGAGAAAAACATAGCTAAATAATATCTCAAATACTATTAGGTAAATTAGATAATGATGTGGAATTTTATATCTTGATATTCTTCATATATGGAAAATAACTAGTTGGATTACAAATGTTTGGTAAATGTAAAGACTTTTAAAAGAAAATATAAGAAGACATGACTAAGTAGTAATAGGCAAATATTGCCCATCAGATACAAAAGTGTAGCATGTTAATTAAAGAGAGAAAATTGGAATGATTTTGACTTTAAGAACTGCTCCTCGACATAGGTGTAGGAAAAGACTTCCTAAATCAGACAGCAGCTGTGCAAGAATTAAGGTCGACAATTGACAAATGGGACTTCACTAAACTCAAAAGCTTCTGTACATCAAAAAGAAACAATCAAGGAAGTGAAGAGAAATCCCACAGAGTGGGAGGAAACCTTCACTGCAGATACATCTGACAAAGCATTGATTTCCAGAATATATAAACTACTCAAAAAAACAAAGGAAAAAGAAAACAAATGACCCACTCAATAGATGGAGCAAAGAACTGAACAGAGACTTCACAAGTGAGGAATTAGAGATGGCTGAGAAACACCTTAAGAAGTGTTCAACATCACTAATCATTAAGGAAATGCAAATCAAAACCACTTTAAGATATCATCTTACTCCATAAGACTGGCTAGGATCAATAAAACAAATGGATACAAGTGCTGGAGAGGTTGTGGGGAAAGGGAAACACTCATCCACGGCTGGGTGGGAATGTAAACTCATAACAGCCACTATGGAAAGCATTGTGGGAACCCTTAAGGTCTTGGATGAACGTTGCCACCCAAACCTCAGCTACAGAACTCCTGGGCATGTACCCTCAGACTCACCCCACGGCAAGAGAACATGCACGGCCAATGTTTAATGTTCAGCCCTCTTCCCCACAATGCAAGGTAGCTGGAACCAACCTAAATATGCCCCTCACTGACGAGTGGATAGAGAAAACTGTGGTAACATCTACACAATGGAGTTTTTTCTATTACAACGAATAAGACATACAGATATGCAGTTTGCAGGAAAATGGCTGGAGCTAGAGGACATCATAGCTGAGAGAAGTAACACAATCCCGAGAAAACCAACAATGAATGGTATCCCTGCATCTGTGGATTGCTATGCGCGACATTAGCCTTGAGTTGTAAGTTATTTCTTGTGTAGGCCCCCTGAGCTTTTGTCAAAGCAGCGTTTGGATTGCAATGCATATTGGAAACCAACAACGACAACCGACAGCAAAGGACTGCATCAAAGAACCTGACTGAAGACAGTGAACTTCTGCTCAAAACAGTCAAGCTTACCTCATCGGGAATATTGAGAAAGACTGGAAAAGGATGAAAAGCATGTTTTGGCAGAATGCCATGAGCTCTGGTCAAGGGTGGGGAATGGGCGGGGAACAAGGGTCTAGGTTTGTTAAAAAAATTAAAAATAAATTTATATAAAAAATTTAAAAAAAGAACTGCTCCTCAAAATACATATTGTAGATAAATATGAACAACCCCTCACAGAGATATTGTTCACCAAAAATCCTTTCAAAATGTTTAAGGGGATGGAAACTTACTAGACTATACTGGGTAAGATGGAAGGTGGCGGAGAGGAAATTCAGGTAAACCAAAGTGACACCAGCGGAGATGGCTGTGGAGAAGGGAAGGCCCTGGGGCGTGGGAAGTGGAACTCGTGTGACCCGGGGAAAGCAGTGTGGGGTGAACTTTATTTTCAAGTTTTTGAGGGATAGGGTGTTGGGTTTTTTTTTTTTTTTTTTTTTGTCATGCTCAAGAAGTAACCCGTGGCACCCAGCGTGTGTGGACTAACAAAAAGCATTGAAGACAAGCAAATAAAAAAAAAAAAGAGGCAGAGTGGCCGACTAAGAGAGAATGTGGTGCGTTGCTTCAGAGGGGGTGGTAGGATATAAAGATGTTTAGTTTGGTATTATATTATTGACATTTATCACAACGAAGTCCCGGCAAGGCGCAAGGAGCACTGTAGCATGGGCTTAGAAGTATATATAATCTGTCCCGACTTCCGTTGAAATGTAGGTGTGCCCCCTACAGAAGAAATATTTTTTTTTTTTATTTTTGATTGTGGAATGTTCTTCAAGTTGGATGCAGAAAAGGTTGTAGAAGACGTTGTCATGCAATGCCGCGGATGTCAGAAGAGAGAGAAGGAAAATCCAAAATCGGAATTCCATAATTCCATGGAAATGTGAGTGTCAGCGGATTCTAAATTTCTTGTCTCAAGAACCATACCGTGGGTCGTGGGGATCGAACCCGACCGAGAGTCTCTGTAAAACGGTCAGCGGCGACTCTACTGCTAAAAGGGTTATAAAACAAACAGACGTAAAATGAGACCTACCACTGACCCCACCATACACCCGTGAGTTTGTCCCGCCTGCAGGGAATGTAACGTCAGGTCCGAGGGAGTACCACCAAAACTATGTGAAGATTAAGCGAGAGAGAAAAAGGAGACCAGGCAAGCAACCTCTTTGTCGAGGTCTCATTTTATTGAATAATGACAGCAGTAATAATTTAGTAAAAGGCGGGAAGAATCAAGGAAGAGGGGAGGGGGGGAGTAGGCTTTAAAAGTTAAAAGTTGTTTATCGGGGCTGCTGCCGCGCGCAAGACTGTTTGCTCGTGATATTAGGCTTAGATCCTCCGTCGCGGTGCTGACTTCAGCGTCCAGCAGAAGCTGTTTACTATTGTGATAACTTCCCTGGAGCTCAGGTAGTGCAGGTCCGGGAAGCTGGGTTGCAGTCTGCACGTCCGCACCTTTAGGTGAACAGCTCTGATGAGCTATTTCAGAGTTAACTCTTTATGAACAGGACTTACAGCTCCTCACAACTGAGTAAACTCCACAAGACTCTATCTTCCGCAAGATACATGTACATCTATGTTGATCGCAGCTCTCTTTACAATAGCAAAAAGCTGGAAGCAACCCAAATGTACCTCAGCCAATGAGTGGATACAGGAAATGTGGTACATCTACACAATGAGTTCTAAGCACAGTAAAGAAAGATGAATCATGAACACTTTGCAGGTAAATAGGATGGAACTAGAAAGACATTATGCTAAGTGAAGTAACACAGTCCCAGAAAAACAAACGATGAATGGTGTCCGTCATCTGTGGATGCTAGTACCGAATACCTATTACTAAGGCAAACTGAGCAATATTTTCTTCTACCTGAAAGCAACTGTACCATTATTATGTGACTACCTTAATGGGATCTAGAATTAACCTACCACTTATCTTCAGATTTTGTAATATTGGTATATGGGTGGAGGATATGTATGCATATTTTGAAGTAATATAAAATTAAAGGGGGAAAATGTGAAAAAAAAAGACTGAAGAAATATGCAGACATGTATGGGCAGATGCATGGACATTGGGTGGGATGGTGGGTGAGTATGGGGGATAGGGGGATAGGAGGTAAGTCTAGTCTGGATTGAACTGAAATGATGATATGAATATCAAAACATCAAATTAAAGGAGTAAAAATATTTAAGGAGATGGAAATTTTAACTCACTTCCTCATACATTACATATGTGTGTGTGAATTCATTACACTGTATTCCTTAAGTACAGTACATGTAATTAAAACACTACTTTAAAATGAGGTTTAAGGAGATTCCTCAGTCAGTAAGTGTTTGCCTCACAAGCATGAGGGCCTGAGTTTGATTCCAAAAAGCCACATTCAGAAAATAAAAGAAGCCTGACTCTGTCCTTCCCAGCAGGTGTCCGTTGCCAATACTTCCTCAGCTGGGGTCAGGGCTTCTTATTCACTCCTCCACTTCTATGTTAAGACCTCATTTGTAATCACAGCACTCAGGAGGCAGAGACAAGACAAGAAGACCTCGGGCTGGCTGGCCAGGTAAGTGCACCTATTAGCCAGATCTCAGTGAAGAGATCTTTCAAAAAAAAGGGACACCCAACGGACTGATACCAAGACTGACCATCTGGCTTCCCCGCACACATACTCATCATGTATGCGTATATATATATATATATATATTATATATATATATTATATATGTTATTCATCCACTTTTTCTTTTTGGCATGTATCCACATACATGCCAAAAAGAAAAAGTGGATGAGTAACACTGGAGAGAGAGAGAGAGCTTTGATATGGCTTTTAGAGACAGAAGTAGACAACAGAATGAAAAACTATTAGTCAACACACACACACGCACACACACAGAGTAACCGTGGGATGATAATGACTCACCTGTCTCCAGAAGGCAGAGGGCCACTGAACAGAGGAACTTTGAGGCCATGAAAGAACCAGTGAAAAATGACAGCTTACTAGAGGGAATTATTAGAGGTGTACCTTGTCCCCATAGGGCAGTTCTCACAGTGGTGTCACTGAGCTTCAGGATTTTCTGATATTCAGCCTAAGATGCTAGGAAGTCTAAAATGTGCCCTTCTGTTCTGTACCAGTTGAGTTTGTGTTGGCTTTCCTCTCAGTCTGTACCCCAAGTAATTAGTGGTCACAAGCAGCATCCTTTTGTGAGGAACAATAATTGCAGTCCTTGACACTGTGGGAAGTCAGATTTGGAGTTGAGAAGATGCTGAAAATTGTAGGCAATAGTTTACAAAGCAGAGATGGGCCAGCACAGTCTTTGAAGCTGGTCTAGGGAAACCCTATTGACCTTTTCATCAGGAAATTCATGCCCCATTTACAGAGTGAGAATTCAAACCCATAAACTTGGATGATGCTGATTATATTCCAGTTCAGAAACTCCCGTCACAACCTTGTGAAATTTCTGTGCGATTTCATTTTCTGCCATCACTTTCAGATGCTACCACTGAACAGTTTATATCTGTCACCATCACCTATCAACTGTTTTCAAGAGGTTTGTATGAGCATGGTATTAGTATAGTTGGAGGTCTGTGACAATATGGCGTCTAGCATACCCATGCATGAGAAAATAATAGTACATGGAAAGTCCTTAGAAATTGAGGCTCAGAAGTTGAATGTTCTGGAATTTCCCCATGGGTTTCTACAGTCACCTGTCTCACAAGAGACAAAGGGCAATTCAACAGAGGAATGCTGAATATCCTAAAAAAAATCTCTGAGAGAGGGTTATTATTTTAATTCAGACACCTTAGATTTTCAGTGTTTGTGGTTTGCCTGGCAAGGCTTAGCACTCTCAGGGCAGACATTCCCTAACCACATCCAAAGTCCATATGATCTTGAGAGACAAAGACATGTCCAAGAGAAGAACTTTATTTCAGGCAGGGATTGACAAGGTAGAGGGCATCACACAGCTCTGAGGCTGCAAGGGCACTGCTGAAAGCTTCTGCCCACTGATTCTAGTGAGCAGGGATGTCTGTGATATTGTTCCTGCTATCTTCGACTCCTAGGTCTCAGACTCAGGACAGTAGAGCACCGGGTTCCTTGTTTGGTGTCCACAGCCAATCCACCCCTCTGGTTTTACTCTGAAAGTCCCAGGCTAGTACATAATTGGATAAGTTCTGAGGAGCAACCTCACTTCCACTTCCAGGTGTGTTCTGTAAAATGAGCCTCTTGTCATCTCTTAATGCCACTACTTGTCATGGATTTCCATGTGTCTATGAGACATTAATGAGATATGAAAACGAGGATGATCTTCTCACAGCCTCATGAAAAACTTAGATTTTGATCTTTAGAGTCCTGAAATATCCTTCTTGAGCCCCTCAACTACCTCTCTCTTCTTCTTCATGCCAAAATAAATATTTCATAAATAGCACACACACACACAGACACACACACACACACACACACACACACACACACCCCACTGGCCAACCTGGCTGTCGTCCCCTCCTTCCCCATTTTGGCAATGAGAACTCCCTTCTTTGGTCTGTGCACATCTGTATCTCTACTGCATCTTATAACAGAAATAATTTTCCCAAATCTGAGCTCTTACCTTCTTATCTTGCCAGATTACTGAAAAAAAAAAAAAACCTTTAGTCCCTCCCCATTGCCAATATCAAGATGGTTTGTTCCCTCTGGAGAGGAGTTACACAGTCCCTTCCATCTGGGGATTTGTGATGTAAAGACTGACAATCCAAAATGAACCTAAGCTCATCTTTCTTCAATTACAAAGGTGTAGGGAAAAAGGAAGCCATCTGTGGCTTCCTCTGTGCTGTTACCTTCTTGTCTGTTTACACTGAAACCTGGCCTTGGGCAGGATTTGCCTGTGCATTAGCAAACCTGTGACACCTTGGGATCAAAGGCATTGACAAGTACTCATGATGTTATGGAACATGAGGCATGTGGTCTGAAACCAGGCCCTGAGATATGATGTCACTCTGGGTATAAAAATAGAATGCTGTGAATAAAAAGACTAGTCCTTCTTACCATCAGACAGGGACTACTGGCCATTACTTGTGCATGTAATCTTAGGCCATGAGGCTTATGTAGTAGTGACCAGTCGGTTGGATGGCAGCCAATCAGACCACCAACCTGGGAAGTTGGTGTGGGGCTGGAAGGAGACCTGTCAGGTCAGGAGCTGTGATGTGTGGTGAGTGCCAATCAGGCAGCAGCCTGGAGGATCTGGGAGTGCCAATAGGGCATTGCCTGGTATAGTTGCTAGATGAGACAGGTAGGCAGTGGAAAGGTTGTCACCTTTTGGCCCCAAGGTTTAGGACAGCTGCTGGTGGCTGTCTTACATCTTCCCTTTTCCCTGCAATCCAGTGGATAGTGTTCAAGTGTCCACCTCTATGTGTGGCAGAGTGACACTACACAATGGCCAAGTGACTTCTATACCATTCCACACAGAAGTCACTGATCATCTGGATAGAGTATTTATTCAATTTGAGTACAGACATTAGTCTTTCTAATGCTTTCCATCTGTAAAATAAAGATAATGCCCATTCACTATGTTCCTGGAGGGTTAAATGGAATACCAAGAAGGCAGGCTCTGGCTAGCTGCTGTCCTTCCCTCCTCCCGTGTTTCTCTCTCTCTCTCTCTCTCTCTCTCTCTCTCTCTCTCTCTCTCTCTCTCTCTCTCTCTCTCTCTCCATCTTGTATGAGGCATGCTTGGAGCTCTCAGACTTGTTAGGATTCTGAATAATAGGAGAACTAGGCTTGATGCTAGAGTTAGAGAACCTGGAAGCAGAGAACCCGTTAAGATAGAAGAAACAAATAATTTAGACATCATTCAGGGAAACTTTTTAGATAATTATGACGTCAGTGTTATTTTATACCTGTCTTCCTATTGTAGAATATGAGGCAGCTAACAAATATTCTCTCTCCATATACTATATATGTGTGTGTATGTAGAATAGAGAGATAGATGCATAGATACATACACACATACATACATAGATAATATGACAGATATATAGATAGATGATAGATAGATAGATAGATAGATAGATAGATAGATAGATAGATACCAAAGTAGATTAAGAAGAAAAAGGTATACATGTGTGGCAGGTAACATACAGAGATGCTCCCATTTGGGTGGGCATATTTGAGTCAACAAATTTGTAGGAATTTAGAAAAGAGGAATTAAAAAATACCAGAGAGATAATATTAGTCACCAGTGAAAAGATGAATTGAATTGGTACATGCAAGAATATCATTAGTATTTTATTGATACAGCATTGAATTTTTATATTAAAAACTTTTTTTAGCTGTATAAAAGCATGAAATTCATACCTTTTGTTGAGGTGGCAGAATTCATGGTTAAAGTACATAAATTTTCTAGATGTAGAACACTGAAAAGAGGCACATTTTCTTGAACCGGTTGAGGCTAAGTTGTATAAAAGAGCTCAAGCTAGTTACCCTCCCCGCACTCCGTTCTGTACACACGTGTCCCACCCGTTTAACCCTTCCTGCTTCTTCCCCCTTTATGAACTGCATTCTACCTTCCCTCCCAAGAAGCTCCTCACACTCACACCCCTTTCTCTTTTCCTGACCTCTATGGGTTTTCCAAGGGAAACCTCATATCTAAAGATTCTAAGAAAGCATCCACATATGAAAGAAAACCTGCTACGTTTCTCTTTCTGGGTCTGGGTTACTTCATTCGGTGAATATTTCCAACTACATCCATTTACCTGCGAATTTCATAAGTTCATTTTTATTAGTATCATATTTTCATTATTCATTCTCTAATTTATGAACAGTTGGTGGTTTTGATTTTGACTAGAGAACCCATGAACATTGATGAGGACATATCTGTCATATAAGATAGAAAATGCTCAAAAGTCATTTTACTACAGAAAAAGTCTATTACTACAGAAGCTTCCTAAAATATATACCTATATTTATTAAAAAAAAGTATTTAAACCCTCATATAACATGGGGTCAATACCCCTACTATTATTAAAGAGCTCCTAATGACATAAATTAGTGTATCTCTCAACCCTTATCAGAAAAGTTTCTTTTCATAGTAAACAGAAACTAACAGAGCCATCTGCTGGAGCCTGGCTCTCATCTCCTGACCTCCTGGATACATTGCAGAGACAGTGGATCTGGATCTGGAATAATCTGGAATAACACTCGGGGAGAGTCCCCTGGAGAGGCTGAGGCTGAAGAGCCTCTTAGCATAAAGGATTTCTTTAGACACTCAGTCACGCAGGTTCTCTTAGTAAAGGCTTCTTTATTAAAAGGGTGAGGGCATGAGAGGGGTAGAGATAGAGAGATAGGTAGGCAGGGGCTCCTAGATAGATAGAGGCTCCTATTGCTAGTTCTTGATGGCTTTCCTGACTGTTCCTGTTGGCTATTCCTGATGCCCATTTTTCTCTTTGTACAGGCAATACACACACACACACACACACACACACACACACGCAGCGGCATATATATATATATATATATATATATATATATATATGAAACCTAGAGTTTACAGAATGTCCTTACATCAAAGAAGTGAGGGGAAAATAAGCTTTTAGGAGGCATAACTTTGTAAGACTTCAGAGAGAGGGTCTAAAATCACTTAATGGTAACACATGAAAAGGTTAAAAGCAAATAGAACAATCCTGACACTAACATATGACAGGTGGAGGCTTCTCCCAGGATGCTTAATCCACAGATCAAAGGAATTCTAGGCCAGCAGGGCACTCAGCTGGTGATCCAGAGAACAGAGGTATGACTATGAACTGAGTTCTTTTTTTCAGATGCTCATGCCCCTGTGTGAGCAGAGCTGCCAGCCTGAATATCCCAACCTGCACTACAGCAGACCTCCACAACTGGTCAATATGCAGAGAATAAGAGACTGGAGAGTGCTCAGGCCTGGATGGGTCTCCCATATCTCATCCCTCCCCTCAGGTATCTGGATCATGGTGGAAGAGGGGGTGGGGAGATGGTACTAGGCAGAGGCAAAAGATAACTGCAACCATTGCTTTCCCAACACAACAAGGCAGTTATGAATCCACAGTTGGTTGTAACAGCATGTCCAACCAATGCTCAAGCCAGACAAACACCCAGAATGGGATGGGGAGATGAGAAAGAAGTCTGACTACTAGTTGAGAAATTATGACAATTGATATCTTCTAGGAGAGGAAGGATCTGCTTTTTTTAAAGAAATGACTGCTCCTAAGATAACCAAGCTCCAACAAATGGCTCCATATCCAAAAGTATTTGGGTAACACAATTGGACCAAGTGAGAATATAAAGAAAAGAAGACAGGGATTTGAGGTGTTCAAGATTCTGTTGCTGAGGCTGGTCTCTGGCTGGGGAGAGAGGTGAGCAAGGCATGTGGTAATGTGATATTTTCATTGGTTTGTGCTAATTATGACTAACCTGGCTTCTACCTCTGAAAACCTGGTCGACCTGAAAAAATCCAGGATCTGATCTTCCTCTTCCTAGAAGAGAGTGTAAATAATTCAGAATTTAAAAGGAAAAGACATGAGGACTTCTAATGTTTGAATTTCTAAACCCCGAGTTAAGTTCCTCTTTTTCCCCATTTCTCAGGGTCTAGAAAGGGTGTCTTGTTTACAATTCGGGGTTGATCACCATATGATTCCAGAGTTCATCTATAGGGCACAGCTTTCTCAAGTGAGGCTACAGAAGTAGGTGGGAAGAGATATTGTCCCCCAGGGAAGAAGTCTTTTAAGGTTTGATTCTAACATAACTCATCTATTTTGGGTCTTCTGTGCCTCAGGAGATTAAATTGTGTCTTCAAAGACTGACTGTGAATCATTCAGGCAAAGTTTGACTTTCAGTCTATACTGGGCCATGTTAGGTGATTGCATATCTGATTATTTCCACCTAAAATGATTCTCACAATCTTACAAAAGAACTAGCACACAGCCTCATTCTATAAATGGAATCTCCACTGTCATAATTGGTCCTTCCTGGCTGCAAAGGAGAGGAAACAGACACACAGTCTGCTTAGGACCTTGCACCATGGCAGGGGTTGAGATGAGGAAGCAAGTGAGACCTAGCTCTGTCTCAGACATCACCCACCAAATGCTCACAAATCGGCATTCATCAGATAGTTAGGCTATCAGGCCTCCTGACCTCAGAGTCATCAAAGAAATGTTTGTGCCTTGGGAAAATCCTGCAGCATTAGGGAAGCCATCTGTCTTCCTCATCACTTTTTAATACTAGTATTCATGATCACTCTATCAATCACTAGCTGCTCCATCTCTGTGACACTCCAAATTCCAAGTACCTTATGAGGGCCAAAAATTGAAAGCCCATGATTATAGTAGGAATATATGAAGCTCAGACTTACAGAAGCCTCTTTGATCACTGCACAATCAGGATAGAGTTTTCTCATCTTTCCCAGGATTTGCCTAATCCCAGGAGAGGAATGGACAGAAGTTCCCAGGTAATGTGCCTGGACCTCTGGAATGATCCAAGTTCAAACCTGATAAATAGTGGTTCCTTACATTTATTTTTTTTATGTTCAGCCATTGGTACCTAGAACTGTTATTGACATGGGCAATCAAAATAGAGAACAAAGCCAACATTCCTACAATGACAGCTTTTACATTTGTGTCAGTCACACAAATCCATGTAAAATGGTGACTGTGTTAAGTAGGATGAACAGAATATGAGAATTTGCCATACAAGCTAATGTGACCTAATCAAAGGATCAGAAGAATACTTCCCATGGAGGAGGTGATGAGAAGCAGGGAGAAAGGGGGACACGGAGCATCCAGACTGGCAGAGCAGAGCCTTTTGGTGAGCAAATCATGATCACAAAGGGAATAAACCGAACAGGGGATTCCTTGTTTGAAGTTTAGATTAAGGTGCAAGGAATGCAGCAAAAACAGCTGCATGGACACAACTGACCAAGGCTAAGTCGGGGGGGCAGGGTTAAGGAAGTTAGAATCAAGAAGAGCCCATGAAGAAATAATACAATCTTACATTGTTGATGATATCTGTATCTGTGTATTTTCAAATAAACTTTCCACTCTGTAGGAAGCTAAGAGTTCTTCTAAAGGTAGATAGACCTAAGGCAGCCCAACGGGCAGAGCTTCACATATGCTGTGGAGGGGGGACATTTCACTTAAATCAGAAGTCAGGTGAAATTCCTCACCTCATCTGGGGAAGAACCTGGCATGGAGCCATTTCATATGCATAAGTACAATACAGAGCTCTGGGATCCAAGCTTGAATGGCCCTTATGGGATATTATCCTTGACTGGTCACAGTCTCATGAAGATAAGGTCACCAATGTCTTCTGCTGAGTCTCATGTGCAGAGGGAGGGGGCTGCAGGACACCTGTTTAAACAAGAAGATGAAGGAAGTCAGACTCCCTTGGAGATGTCTTATCTGTGTGCTGTTGTCCATCATATTCAGCTCAATTTGAGCTTCTGTTGATTTCCTATAGTCATTGCAGATGTCCCAGTGTCACTTTCTGTCCTGGTCTCTTTCTCTTGTATCTTTTTAAGAAATTATTATTTTTATTTTATATAGATCTGTGGGTGTCTGCATGTATGTGAGGATCATGCCCCCCATGGGAGCCAGAAAAGAGTGTTGGATCATGTGGAACAGGAAAACGGGGGGCGGGGGGTGACTTGTCATGTGGTGTTGAGAACCAAACTCAGGTCTTCCACAAGAGCAGCAAGTGTTCGTAACTGCTAAGCCATCTCTTGAGCACCTTTCTCTTGTATCTGTGGCTGTGATCATGCAAGTACTTGTGCAGTCTCTGATGGAGGGGAATTGACTCTGGAGATGGTTGGCAAAGGGAGACTCCAATGTTGTATAAGGTAAAGAGTTAGTCTATGGATAGATGATCCCAGGGACAAGTTTTAGAAGACTCAAAGGCCCACAAAGGAAGGCTCTCTGATGGCCATGGCAGGGTTGAGAAAGAGTAGGGGATGGAAGAAGAATTTTCTTAGTGTTTATGTTGGGAAAGTAATATATAGTTCCCAATGGAGTCAGCATGCAATTCCCATTTCACTGCCCTCTGCCTCACTCTGTTCTCTACAGCTCCTCAACCATCATAGCTTTCATCCATAATCTCTTCTACAGACAATGGTTCTACAAGGTCAGTATCAATCTCCCTCAGTCTTTTTTTTTTCCCCCCTCGGTCTTTTCTATGCATCTTGGGTGGTCAATCCTAGGAACACTTCTTCACAGGCTGTGTTATCTACACTTTACATATATCCTTCTTTCAGATTCCAAGATCTATTTGTATTTCACATTTTCTGAATAAATTTAGTATTAATTGTACAATCTAAAATTTAAATTTTACTAGGATAAAGAAAACTGTTAGGCATTATTTTTGAAGGAGATTATTGGAATCACACACACAAACTCTGTAATCCTAGTTGTGTTAAACTCTTGTACAACAAGGCACACTATGAACAATGAGACATGAAATACAGCATGGAGAAAACCACACGGAAAACAAATAATGAAGTATCAGTATGGATTTATACATTCCTTGAAGTTGTCCAGGAAGTGATCAAAATAATGACCAAGGGTAGTGTCTGAGCTTTCTTTTATAAAAAAAATTTTTTATTTTTTTTATGTGTATGAATGTACTGTCTGCATGTAGGTTTGTGCACCCGTGTTTTTATTAATTTTATTTATTTCCGTATGTGTATGAATGTACCGTCTGCATGCAAGCTTGTGCACCCGTGTCGTGCAATGCCGCGGAGGTCAGAAGAGGGTGTCGGATTCCCCTGGAACTGGAGTTCTCCTGGAATTGGAGTTTCAGACGGTTCTCGGCCGCCATGTGGGCGCTGGAGATCAAACCCGGGTCCTCTGTAAGAGCGGTCGGCGCTCTCAACCACTAGGCCATCTCTCCAGCCCCAGTCTGCACTCTTAACAACTAGGCCATCTCTCCAGCCCCAAGTCCTGTTTTTCAATCAGTGGAAGTTCTTTGGAAAAAATGACTCAATTGTGAACCCTTACTTACATCCTTTCCTTGACTTTTAACTAACAAAAGGAAAAATGACAGAACCATGTGTAGTGGTTCAGGAACACGGCAGAGCTAGGAAGGACGGGAGTCTTCACTGAGGGCCCCTGGCTGAGCTGAAACCAGCTGTACTTTTGAAGCCTGTGGGTTTGTTTTTTCTTTTGATTTTTTTTTAAATATTAATTTTATTTATGTGCATGTGTGAATATCTGCATGTATGTGGTCATATGTCAGTGCCCATGTAGGCCAGAAGAGGGCATTGGATTCCTTGGAACTGAAGTCACAGGCGGTTGTGAGCTGGCCAGAGGTGGAGTGGGGACTGAACCCCAGGTCCTCAAGAGCAACAAGTGCTCTTACCTGCTGAGTCATCTCTCCAGACCCTTTTTTGTTTGTTTGTTTGTTTGTTTCTTGAGACAAGATCTCAACTGTGTAGCTGTGNCATGGGTCCCACCATCTGTACTGTCTGCATGTAGGTTGGTGCACTCATGTTGTGCAGTGCCGAGGAGGTCAGAAGGGGGCATCTGATTCCCCTGGAACTGGAGTTAAAGATGGTTCTCAGCCACCATGTGGGTGCTGGGAATTGAACTCGGGTCCTCTGCAAGAGCAGTCCAGCACTCTTAACCCCTGAGCCATCTCTCCAGCCCAGAACCTGGGTCTTCTACAGGAGCAACCAGTGCTCTTAACCACTTGGCCCTCTCTACCCCCCCCCCAAAAAAGATAAAATCTTTACAAAAAATGACAAGTCTGTCTCTCAGTTCTGGATCTCACAAAACATGAGACATTGAAGAATTAGTTACTGTTTTCAATCTTCTTTATCGACAAAGAATATTTATTTGATTTGTATGATTGTTGTAATACTTTAAGACATTATGTTTATGAGGAGTCTAATGGACAATAAGTGCTCACTATTCTAATGAAGTTATCGGCATTGAGAAGCTATGAGAAGATACTGGTAAAAAAGTGAAAATACTGGAAGCATACATGAACTTGAGCTTCTCAGTGAGTTGTGTGGAAATGAGCACAGTGGGACATGAGTCTTTGAAACAACGGAAAGCATCCCTTCAAGGAACAAAGTCCACACGTTCTCCCTGTCAGAGGGAAAGCAGCAGGTTTGTACACAAAGCCTAGGTGAGTCTACAGGGCAGTGCCAGGCTGCTGGCACAGAGATGCATGGCAGAGGCCTCCAGCACAAAAGTGTTCACATTTAAGCTCAGGGCTATAGTCAGAGAACAGCTGAGCTGAGAATCGCTCGAGGGAGTTTCCTCTCCATTCGTGCACATTTTCATCAATCTCAAAGAGGAACTGAAGGCCCTGACTTGGAACCTGTTGATACCAAGAACATAGGAGCAGCCAGAAACAGGTGACCAACTCAGTGACACTTGCCGTCCTCTTGTTTTGATTATATGTCTTGGAGTTTGGGTGATTCCACATTCTCCTGGCCCTGTGGGAAAAGCAGGTGGACAAAGAACACAGAAGGGGGGGGGTCTGGAGGTGCATCCTCAGGGAAAAATGCAAGACTCAGGAGTCAGCAAGTTCAAAACTTCAAAACTCCTCCAAATAAGTGCTCTGTTATCTGTAAGATTCACCTGATCCCAGAAGACAAAGCATCACTCAGGAAAGGAGCCAGGAGCTCACAGCCTGGCTGGAAGCAGGCAGCACATCTTCTGCAAGTTGATGGCCTGCTTTATTTTCCCTGATTGGAGGATTACCTTGTGATGTCACTATCAGTGTCTTCTTGCAATGCTCTTGAAGGCTTCTTGCAGTCCTGCCACTCGGAAGACACAGTGACCATCTCTCTTCTCTTTAAAGACTGCTTGCTGGGGCCTGCGTCAGACTGCGCATGCTCATGTTTCATGTGTGGAAGGGGGGCCTGCGACAAAACTCTACTCTTCCTGCGCTGCCTGGCCATCCACACAAAATCTTGATGGTGTTGGATTCAGTCCAAGGTTTCTCTGTATATGCAACGTTTTTGCTTCTCAGACAACATTCCCAGCCCTTGCTTTGAGTGGCCAGTGATGTCATTCTGATCAGAGCCTGGGATGTCACTGCATTATTAGGAGTAAAGATCCACTCCTCCCTCTGCTAAGATTCTGCAACATCGTCAGCTGACAGCTCAGAAGTGGCTAGATGGGCTCTGCCACCCTTGCAATCATCTGCTGCCTGTGTAGCACTCGCTGTATATTCAGTTTCCATCCGGATCCTGTCTGCATTCAAAGCCTGACCCTGTTGTCAGAAGAGTAAAGGCAGGCAGGGCAACCAAGTCTTTGCACAATCTGTTCAGTGGCTCCTCTCCTTCTATAATACATTGTGGAGTATCTACTTTTCTTTTATAGACAGCCTTGTCCAAAGTGCCACACTCAAACATTCTCTGGCTTTTATTTGAGCTTTATATAGCAAAGACCAACCAATGGTACCTCTGCTTCTTCCCCTGTCAATATCCCTTAACCTGGTGCAACATTGTAAATAACCTCTTTATCTTCCTTCCACAGTTACACCAAATCCTTGACTAAAAGAATGAGCTAAAAGGACAAAAAAAATGAGCCTTGGCAGATACATTCTGCCTTAAACCTGCAGTGAAAAACTTTCTAACCTTCTGCAATCAGAGGCGATAAAATTTCTATTATTCTACAATTAGCAGTGACAAAAGTTCAAGCAGCATGCAATTAGCATTTCTAAGAGTATCAGTCTAAAGGCTTAGAAACATACATTGTGAAAATAAACAGTGACTTGGGACCACAGACTCCAAAGGAAAACCACTAAAATATCACTATACATCCTCACTTACCCCCAGCTAAGCAAATCTACAGGAGCACACATTTCCTTCTTATATACAGCAGACATGAACACTGTGGTGTAGCATACAAATGCCTTCTTTAGGGAACATCTTCTCACCCTCAGAGCTGTGCCCCTAGTTGTATCCAAAGGAAAAGAAAGAATATTTATTAATATAAAGGAAATCTTAACCATGTAAAAGAACAGGTATGGTGGGATATGAAACTGGAGGCAGAGAGAGTGTTCAGCTTGTGATTTAGGAAGCAAAGTATTTCAGCTAATGACATAAAATGAGCAATGGCCTGCTTCAGTGGAGCTTTAGAGCAGCTAGCACAAAGGAAAGCCTTATAGCTTGGGGGGAGTTTCTCTCTCCTGATGCACCCTGCATTCAAAGGCTGAACCTGAAGTCAGAAGAACAGCAGGTGGTAGAACATGCACCTATTCTGCTTCCACTCTTTCTACAACACATTGCTTCCTGGCTACTTTCTTTTTGAATTAGCACAGCATATTATGGACAGCCTTACCCCAAAGTTCCACCCTCCAATGCCCAAGGACAAAAAATCCTCTGTCTTTTAAATTTAGATTTCATAAAAGTGTAAAAAACTCAGTTTATCAAAAGATACCATTAAGAAAATGAAGACAGAGGCTAGAGACAAGGCTCTGTGAGTAAAAGCACTTGAACAAGCATGAAGGCCTGAGAGCAAGTCCAGCACCCACAGGAAGCAGGGAAGCCTGAGAGCAAGTCCAACACCACAGGAAGCAGGAAGGCCTGAGAGCAAGTCCAACACCCACAGGAAGCAGGAAGGCCTGAGAGCAAGTCCAACACCCACAGGAAGCAGGGAGGCCTGAGAGCAAGTCCAACACCACAGGAAGCAGGAAGGTCTGAGAGCAAGTCCAACACCACAGGAAGCAGGAAGGCCTGAGAGCAAGTCCAACACCCACAGGAAGCAGGAAGGCCTGAGAGCAAGTCCAACACCACAGGAAGCAGGGAGGCCTGAGAGCAAGTCCAACACCCACAGGAAGCAGGAAGGCCTGAGAGCAAGTCCAACACCACAGGAAGCAGGGAGGCCTGAGAGCAAGTCCAACACCCACAGGAAGCAGGAAGGCCTGAGAGCAAGTCCAACACCCACAGGAAGCAGGAAGGCCTGAGAGCAAGTCCAACACCCACAGGAAGCAGGAAGGCCTGAGAGCAAGTCCAACACCCACAGGAAGCAGGAAGGCCTGAGAGCAAGTCCAACACCCACAGGAAGCAGGAAGGCCTGAGAGCAAGTCCAACACCCACAGGAAGCAGGAAGGCCTGAGAGCAAGTCCAACACCCACAGGAAGCAGGAAGGCCTGAGAGCAAGTCCAACACCCACAGGAAGCAGGAAGGCCTGAGAGCAAGTCCAACACCCACAGGAAGCAGGAAGGCCTGAGAGCAAGTCCAACACCCACAGGAAGCAGGAAGGCCTGAGAGCAAGTCCAACACCACAGGAAGCAGGAAGGCCTGAGAGCAAGTCCAACACCCACAGGAAGCAGGAAGGCCTGAGAGCAAGTCCAACACCACAGGAAGCAGGGAGGCCTGAGAGCAAGTCCAACACCCACAGGAAGCAGGAAGGCCTGAGAGCAAGTCCAACACCACAGGAAGCAGGGAGGCCTGAGAGCAAGTCCAACACCCACAGGAAGCAGGAAGGCCTGAGAGCAAGTCCAACACCCACAGGAAGCAGGAAGGCCTGAGAGCAAGTCCAACACCCACAGGAAGCAGGAAGGCCTGAGAGCAAGTCCAACACCCACAGGAAGCAGGAAGGCCTGAGAGCAAGTCCAACACCCACAGGAAGCAGGAAGGCCTGAGAGCAAGTCCAACACCCACAGGAAGCAGGAAGGCCTGAGAGCAAGTCCAACACCCACAGGAAGCAGGAAGGCCTGAGAGCAAGTCCAACACCCACAGGAAGCAGGAAGGCCTGAGAGCAAGTCCAACACCCACAGGAAGCAGGAAGGCCTGAGAGCAAGTCCAACACCCACAGGAAGCAGGAAGGCCTGAGAGCAAGTCCAACACCACAGGAAGCAGGGAGGCCTGAGAGCAAGTCCAACACCCACAGGAAGCAGGAAGGCCTGAGAGCAAGTCCAACCACCACAGGAAGCAGGAAGGCCTGAGAGCAAGTCCAACACCCACAGGAAGCAGGAAGGCCTGAGAGCAAGTCCAACACCACAGGAAGCAGGGAGGCCTGAGAGCAAGTCCAACACCCACAGGAAGCAGGAAGGCCTGAGAGCAAGTCCAACACCACAGGAAGCAGGGAGGCCTGAGAGCAAGTCCAACACCCACAGGAAGCAGGAAGGCCTGAGAGCAAGTCCAACCCCACAGGAAGCAGGGAGGCCTGAGAGCAAGTCCAACACCCACAGGAAGCAGGAAGGCCTGAGAGCAAGTCCAACACCACAGGAAGCAGGGAGGCCTGAGAGCAAGTCCAACACCCACAGGAAGCAGGAAGGACTGAGAGCAAGTCCAACACCCACAGGAAGCAGGAAGGCCTGAGAGCAAGTCCAACACCCACAGGAAGCAGGGAGGCCTGAGAGCAAGTCCAACACCCACAGGAAGCAGGGAGGCCTGAGAGCAAGTCCAACACCCACAGGAAGCAGGGAGGCCTGAGAGCAAGTCCAGCACCCACAGGAACCAGGGAGGCCTGAGAGCAAGTCCAGCGCCCACAGGAAGCAGGAAGGACTGAGAGCAAGTCCAGCGCCCTCAGGAAGCAGGAAGGCCTGAGAGCAAGTCCAACACCCACAGGAAGCAGGAAGGCCTGAGAGCAAGTCCAACACCCACACGAAGCCACATGTAAGCCTGTAACTCATGTTTTGTTTGGAGGGGACATGGAAGGATCACTGGTTCCCTGGCCAGCCACCCTTGACTAATCACATGTTCCTGGCCACTGAAAGACCTTGTCTCAAAAAACAAGGTGGATAATTTCTGAGAAATAGCGAGTTCAGTTTCCAGTATCCACATTGCAACCACAGGGAACTCTGGTTCCAAGTGACCTAAGAGCCTCTTCTGTCTTTGCTAGCACCAGCACTTATGAACATACATACATACATACATACCATACATATATATGTAAACATAATTTAAAAATTTCTAAAGAGAAAATGTCATTACCCAAAGAAATGTGTAGGAGAGATGACTATTGACCCAATAGGTAGCTTATAAGGCTGAGAATACCAAACACTGATAACAGTGCGGAGCCAATACTTTGGCTTAATAAATCATAAAACCATATTGGATATAACAAATCTAAATGGGTATGTAGCTTAGGAGTCAATGATTTTACTCATATCTGTATCCAAGCAAAATAGATGCCCATTCACACATATTTATACAGTAATATTTAAAGCAGTTTTAATGTCACAAATAGGCAAAAACTGGAGTAATTTAGATATTTTTCCATAGGAAATTAGTTAAATAAAATACAGTATAAAACAACAGAAGTACAATTTATTTTCGTATGTGTATGAATGTAGTGTCTGCATGTAGGTTTGTGCACCCGTGTCATGCAGTGCCGCGGAGGTCAGAAGAGGGTGTCGGATTCCCCTGGAACTGGAGTTAAAGATGGTTCTCAGATGCCATGTGGGTACTGGGGATCAAACCCGGGTCCTCTGCAAGAGCAGTAGGCCCTCTTAACCACTAGGCCATCTCTCCAGCCCCAGAAGTACTATTTAGCTACAAACAAATAGACTGCTTATGCACAGAACATGAATACATTTCAAGAATGATAACTTGGTAGGGACAGAAGTGAACAAAAAGGGGATATATATATATATATATATATATATATATATGTCTCCACTTCACTGAGGGTCAAGAAAAGATAGAATCAAACAATAATGATAGAAATCAAGTCATGGGTGGCTGAAGAGATGGCTCAGTAGTTAAGAGCACTGGCACTCTATCTGAGGACCTGGGTTCAATCCTAGGACCCACATGGCAGCTAACAACTATTTGTAACTCCAGTTCCAGGGAATCAAATGTCTTCTTCTGACTTTCTTAGGCATTTCACAACATGAGTGCACTTACATACATGCAGGCAATACACTCATGCACATAATGTAAAAATAATAAATATTAAAAATATGTCAAATTATGTTCCACTGTCCAAGAGAAATTGGTTGGAAGGGTGTGAACAAATCTTAATTTTCATTTCAGTGATAATTACACTGGTGTGTGAATATGCATAAATTACCAGGTAGCCATGTAATCAATCATTTGAGCATGTTACTCCCTGTTATACTTTAATTAGGTGTTAATAAATAAGTTAATAAACACTATAAAAGATGGGGGTCCTATGCAAATATACACTTGTCTTCTACAGAGTCCAAATTAAAATCCATCACACGAAATTAAACACATGAAGATGTGTACATAAATATTGAAAAAGCGAGAAGTGTTTAGTGACTGAAATATAGACATCCAGATCTGACATCAAAGTAAACAGGATTGACAACTTTACCAAGAAAGAGCTAAGGATCGATTGCTGGGTGAAAGCTGAATACAAAAACTTTAAAAGAAATCAAAGGCTGTTGAAATCATTCATAAATGGCTGTAAATGGCATAATTTGTGAAATGTCATGTCATTCCTTCCTTGTACAGACTTTCCAGTTGGAGAATTGATTTTTGTTTTACAAGGCAAACAACCAGCTCCCTCTTCATCTGCAGACTCCAGCGGTGAGCTAGTGCGCTCCTCTCAAAGCTTCACAGACTCATGATTAGGCATGGTACAGACACTGTGGATGAAATTTCCCAAAAAAATTCAGCGTCTTGAGGTGAACTTCCTGCAAGGCTGGCCAAGTGAAGAACACTTAATGACTATGGAGAGTTTGGAAAGTTGTAGGTCCAGACCCTAGTCATAAATTATCTCAGGACATCTTTAGCCCTCTAAGTGTCCATTCTCTGCCTGCCTCTGTTTCTGAATTAACATATTGTGAATAATTGAATGTATTAAAATAGAAAGGCTAAGAATGCCATCAGATGGCATCTGAGGCCTACAGCTGAGCCTTCTTTGTTGTGCCTGCCTCCTTCTGTTTCCAACAATGCATTTGTCAAGTATCTTGGTTTATGACTGTCCTTAGTTCTGTTATTGAGTAAACTTCATGAAACCCTTAAGATGTTGGTACAAGGATTTTGAGGTAACCTGAATGTGTGCCAGGGGACATCAGCCACTCACATTTAAGCTTGAGCATAAACTATCTCACATCCCCTTTGAGGTGAAAGTTTTGCTTTTGCATAGACAACACTGATACACAGTTTAGGAGTTCATGGTCCCCAGGTAGGAGACTTTGCTCCTGGGTGTGGTCTCCTGTCTGTAAGTGTGAAGGAAGCATATAAGCCTGAGAAAAAAAGTAATTAATTACTTGATATTATTCTGTAATATTCCACAAAGAAAAACATTGAGATCCTCACAGATTTTAATTCTTATAAAATCTACCCTATGACTCAAAATACTGTTCTGCATACACAAGCCATCCCTTCATTGTCTCTTTTCAGTAACTGTGCTTAATCTTCTTCAGATCTCTGGTAGCTTAAATGAGAATATCCCTCATAGAATCCAACCATTTGGAAATTTTTGTTCAGAGTTGGTGGCACTGTTTTGCAAAGTTTTTGGAAGTGCAGCTTTTCTGAGAATAAGCATTACTGCAAGAGATCTTTAAGAATGCTTATGCCTTGTGGGATTTCCTCTCTGACTCTGCTTCCTGCATGTGACTTCTCTTTCTATTCTAGCCACCTTCTGCTTCCATGCTTCCCCTGCCAATATGGACTTTAGCCCCTTTGAAACCATGATCCAAATAAACTCTTCCCTCTATAAGTTGTTTTGGTCATGGTGTTTATCACAGCAGCAGAAAAGAAACTAATATAAATTGGTGTCAGGAGTGGGGTGGGGAGGTAAAGAATCTGACCATATGGATATTTGGAGAAATGTGGAAGACCTTGGAAATTGCACTAGAAAAATGTTTCAATGCTGTAAGCACAGCTGAAAAAGCCATTCTAATAAGAGCCTAGAAGAAAGTAATGTGGAGAACAATGTAGATCCAGAGGGAAATAAAGTCTTAAACAGCAAGCTGGGATAGTTTGGTAATGACTCTGCTTGCTCAAGAGCTTGCCTGAGGCCAAATTGACTAATTTCTTTGGCAGAGGAATATTTAACATAGAATTGGTGATGTGCTTATTAACGGTGAATATTATGAAGATCTAAAATTAAAAAAGACCAAGTGGAACAGATAGAAATGCAGAATGTACAATTTTGATTCAAAAAGAACACTGGGAAGATTAATGTTAGAGAACTCTCTTTGATAAGGAGATTAGAGTCATTGAAGAAAGGCCTATCGATTGGTCCTTAAACAAATAAAGGAGTATCCCCAGGGCAAGGCCCCACCCAACTGAGCCTACAATTTGTGGAAGCAAAATGCCAGAGGGGTTTTCTACTCCTGGAAAAGCACTGCACTGAAAAGCTGCCAATATGCATGAAGCAGGCCAGGGTTCATCCCAGGCAGGGAACTGAACTTGTCATTCACGTGATGCTGGATTAGGGCTGCGATTGGGGCGAATGGTGAAACTACAGAAATATAGCCTGGACACTCATTTGATCAACTTGATTCAACATACAAGCCCCCCCCACCCCCCGCTGGATGGTGGGACCAAGGGGTTGTGTGGGTTTGGGCACAACTTCTTGCAAATTGGTTTTACATGAAGGATGCTTGTACTCATAAATTATCACTTATTGCTAAAAAATGAAAAAAAAAACTGAGAGAAAGATGCAGGACAGTTATGGCAGAATGCATGATCTGAGATGGGGTGGGGTGGGGGGAAGGGAAAGGGAAATATGCCTGAACTGAATTGGAAAATGATGTATGAAATACGCAAAGCATCAATAAAAAAAAAAAAATTGTGAATGACGAGGTCACTGGTTCTTCCTCTATGGTTCCAGAAAGCCACTGAAGCCAAGCAGAGTGACAAAGGTGGCTGTGACAGGACAAGAGGACCTGATAGGCCAGTTTATAAAGCTCTGAATGGGAAGCCCGGTGGGTAGTGGAGACTCTAAGGCCCTGGAGCTGTTAGAGCTGTGAGACATCCGCCAAGGAGAGCTGCTTACAGGAAGTGGTAACAATCCAAGAGAGAGAACTATGTTGCACCCAGCAAAGCTATACAAGATCCAAGGCTGTTGTTGGTTCATCTACTAACATTTCCCTAAGTGCTTTGTTGGCTTCTAAATTTTTAAACTTGATATCATTTTTTTTCTACATAAAAACATTTTTAATGGAATTAAAACCAATGCGAGTTTATGTGATACCATTAGATACAGAGAATCCCAGCTGACTCATGGAATTCAAAACTGCTCAGGTATTTCCTACCTTGTTATTTTCTTCTGGAAAGAAGATGAAATACATACTGAAAGCCACTGTGCCTCTTCTCTACTCCTTACTGGAATGTTTAAAAGTGAGTAAGAAGTAACATTTGATATGTTTCCCATTTACATACACACATGATGGAGCTGAGCTCACACTAAGGTTTGTGCTGCATGAGGACTCTCTGGTTGAGATGCCTTTGCTGGGGAGACTTTCAGACAGTGCAGACTTAGAGAAGTCAGTTGGGATGGGGCTCAGGAAGGAGTGCCCATCTCAACCTTGTGGCTGATCTTTTTGTGCCAAGAGCAGCTGTCTGAATACTGCTGTGTTCACTGCTGGCACAGAAGTACCAGGAGGTCTGTTCAGGGCTGGCTGATTCCAGGATCAGAATGAAATGCTCATTCTTGGGTCTTGAGACACTGTATCCATTTGGAACATCTCCTTCAGTAGTGCTGTTAACACTTCCTGAATAATGGATCAGCTTCAACTCCTGTCCTGAATCTTGCCGATACCAGAACATTGCATAATGGTTCATACTCTGAGAGCACTCCAGAGTCATCTTTTTGCCTGCGTGTGTAATGTGGAATCTAGGTGTCTGGATGATTCCAGCATCGGCAAGGCCTGTTGGAGAAGGAATAAGGAAAAATTGGTTTTTAGGAAATAACATGGTTTTGAAGAAAGGAAAGATTTGGGGCAAGAACATTATAAACCCATGGAAAAGTTCCCAGAGCAACAGAGAACTCACCTGCTGCTAGCATACAGAAAGTCACACAAAACAACCCGGGGCTCATGGTAGTAAGTGAGAATGGACCTGTCCCACCAGATGCTGTGATTTTAGGACTGAGAACTAAAATTCTGAGACCTCTCTCTACAGAGTGATAGCTGGGCCTCTAAGGTCACCCTTGTGCACCTCTGTGGCAAAAGCAGCTACCAGGAAGGTGCTATAGCAGCAATACAGGAGCTGAGGGTAAAACACCCCAGTGGTTTCCCCCTTTCCTCTGAGGCAGTTTGCTTTCTCTCTGCACCTGTCCTGGTATCAAAGCTGTTCTTAAAAAAACTCAACTCTAGTTCTCATTAACGTTCAGAGTCATGTCCCGCCACTTGTACAGCGGTAGGAAGCCTAATAATAACGGAATAAACGTCTCACCATATGCTTAATACCTGACCCAAGCCACCGTTTTTCTTAACCCTTTCCCTCCTGGTGCTGTCCCAGACTCCCTAGAGATCTTTGGTGCACAGTGGCATCACAGTGCCATCTTGTGGCCAAGAAGTGAGATTTTTCACCCCCCCTGCCATTTCCCATGGGATGCTGGGAAATACCTGACTAGTCAGCAAGAGAAAATTCCACAAGTGCTATGGGTCACTTTTTATAATCAACTTTCTATTTACCTATTCATTTACTTAATATGAGTTTATGTGTACCGTGTGCATGCTGGTGCCCACAGAGGCCAGAGAGCACAGATATCCTGGAACTAGAATTATAGATAGTTGGAAGCCACCTGATATGAGTGCTAGGAACTTGAACTCAGGTCCTCTACAAGAGTTGTGTGCACAATCTTCTTTCTCTGGAACTGTCCCAAAGGGCACACAGCTTATTAGTCAGCAGCTGGGAAATCAGTAGCTGAAATGAGTCTGCAAGCTTGTCCTTCTTTTTGATGGCTAGAAGGTAGATGCACCCTTGGAAGCACTGAGGAGCTCATTTGTGAGGTACTCATCTATGGTCTTGATGCTCTGGAAGGCTGCCTCAGGAGCCCCTGTGCACAGCAGCCAGTTGGCCTAAATCACCCTGTGCAGCGGGGACACATCCACAGCCTGCTATCTCCCTGTCCCAGCTCATCCAGTGCAGGGCGAGTCTTCCCATGGGCCACCGTTGATGATGCTATTCATGAGGACCTGTGAACAGGTGGATGATCTTAAAGGTGTCCTTGACAATGCACACAGTCATAGGCCTCTTACTGTTGCTGGGCCCACCCATCATTATGGGGTTGGTGAGGCTGTCCGATGGGGAGTTGTCCTTTGTGGAAGCACTGGGTGGGTGGCATGCCATCCTCTACTGTGAGGCAAGTACCTGGGCATACTTCTCCTTCGTGGTAATGTAATTCTGCAGAGAAAGGTCAGTGATCTGCACATCATCAGTGATTCAGGAGTCTCTGCCACAGCTGAGGAATCTATCACTCACTGATTCTGCAGGCTCAGTCCTTATGTCTTGCTCACTCAGTGTAGACTGTCCTGGCACAGACCAGAAGAGCTTCTATGCACTCCTAACTGCTGAGCCATTTCTCCAGCCTGATGATCAGTTTTCTTAAACCCCAATTCCAAGTCTTGTTCTGGTTATGACCATATCTTTGAGTTTTCATAATTAATATTCATCTCCTTATTGTTCTACACCTACCTCAAACCTTGGCAACTATAATCTTAGCTTGTTTTCCTAAAATTTGCCTTCATCTGAGACAGAGGTTAAATATAAATTGGAGGAAATACTACTTACTATAAAATGAAGTGTAAGAAGATTCTTTTATCTCCATTATTAAGGATAAACAAAATTATGCAAACAAAGCAAGATTAATAATGAACAAATGAGATTCTCCTAAAGATGGGGTTAACTGTGTGAATGAAAAACAAAATAGATATATAAGAAAAATAAAAGATATCAGTTGACTAATAGATGATGGATGAAGCAGGGGGTGGGGAATCCAGGCTGGGTACCACTGAGATCAGTCAACGGAATAGGAACAGCAGAAAGAATCTGCATCTACTGATTCTAATGGCAGGGAGGAAACAGAAGGTACTTTGGAAGAAGTTGCAGAGTCATAATATATAAGGTTACAATGATGTAAGTGAGTATTATAGAGAAAGCAGGGTCACAGGAGAATGTGTGCAGGATTGTAACTATTTGCTGTCTGTGTCATAGTCCAAAGGAATCATTTCCATTTCCAACATCTATTCCTTCCTGCCTCCCTCCTAACGCTAAGACACCTGCAGTTTCCCATGTAGTGGCTCACTGCTTCTTCTTCGCTGAGTGCTGACTGTGTGTAACAGAAGTCTTCCATTTTCTGAAATCCCACAGTTCATTGTCAGAGACCTCTCTTGTGGATCAGTCACATGTTTTTCAATTCTCTGCCTTATTTCAACTAGACTAAAGGATTTTGCTAACAATAAACCATCAAAGGGTCCTTCATCGTGGGGTGTGTGAAGTGACTGCTTTTCAAGGCTTGCCAACCTTTGCTGTTTCTTTTAGTGTCACAGGTTATACTGAAGAGAAGAGTTGAAACGATTTCTGGATATAATTAACCACAGAATCCTTCCTCTGAGCTATAAGCTAACAAACCAAAGAAATTGTTCTCCCAATCAGTGAGATGGCAGAATAAAACAGAAAGAAAAAATTTTCTATAAAATATTTGAAAAGAGTGGATGGTCCACACCTGAGCCTATCCGAGTGGCCCAAGTTGAACTGGGTAAGGTTAAAAAAGGGAAGATACAAAGCTGGGCAGGTAAGCGGCTTGAATCTGGGAGGACTTCAGGACCAGGTAAATGGGATCAACAATATTCTATGAAATTCTTAAAGAATTAATAAAAGTAAAAAAATAAGTATAAATCCATTGTAAAAAAAAAAAAAATGAGCATGGTGGTCCATGCCTGGTAATCCCAGCACTTAGGAGGAAGATCCAGGAAGATGAGGGTTTCAAGGTTATCTTTGGTTATACAGTCAGAGGCCACCCTGGGCTACATGAGACTTTGAAATAAATAAATAATAAATAAATAAATAGACTCACAGGAACCATGCCCCACAACCACTCCACTACACGCATTGCATTATACTTCTATGTTTGGGAGCAGCAGTCTCAACATCCTGCAGACGACTATCTGCTGGGCCGATGGGCCTTGGTTGTTTTTCTTACCCACAGTCATAGCCAGTGTTTCGTGAGCTCTCCTTGATGTCTTTCTTTAAAGGACAAATAATGTTCAAATGTGCACAGGTTCTCTACAAGCTGTAAGGAGGAAGAGGCCTGAAGTTTATGAGCAGGAAGCAGCGGCCAGTGCCGTGTTGTGGTTAGGCTGCTAGCACAGAGGTATGTGCCTGAATCCTTCTTCTCTGTGAGTTGGATCATCAGCATGGAAAAGGTGTCATTAGGCCTAACTGTAGAGAACCAATCACTAGGCATCGCAGATTGGTCTGCTACAATTTCACCCTGGAAATAGACCAAAAACTCTGGGGCTTGCCCTAACTTGTGTTGGTACCAGTGAAGAACAAGATGACCAGAAACTGGATCACACCTGAGAACTACATTTTGTCCCTTCTTTGTGACTTTGGACATGGGAGACTGAGAGACTCCAGCCATGTGGTCTGTGGAAACAGAAGCTGGGAATAGAATGAAAAAAAAAAAAATAAAAACAAAAAAAAAAACAAAAAAACACACACACACACACACACACACACACACGTTGAAACTGCTTGGCATTCTAAGGTCTCACCTGACCCCAGGAGATAGCAGGTCATCCAACAGAGAAGCCTGATTCCCATGCCAGGGTCAGTACAGGATGGAGGTTCACAAGATCTGAGTCCTAGTGAATAAGAGTAGAGAAGGATGATGGTGACTCTTCTCCCCACAAGGCAGTTTCCATGGTAACTTCACTTCCACTATCAGTCCCTACAACCTCAGGGTCATACAATTTGCATTATCAGCACTTGGCTGACTCATTTAAATATTTATAAACTTATTTCTACAAAATGCATACATCAGCCATGATTTTCAGCCTAAATGTCCTCTGGACACAGAGGTCTCATATACTGTTTGTCTTCTAAAAGGAAAGAAAGTATAGATTCAGAAATTTTTAATTTAAAATTAGTATATATGTATATATATATTAGATGCCTACTCTCCTCTTTCTCTTATTCAAAAAGTTCTAGAAGTAGCCTAGATGCTATAACTGTGTTTGTAGACATTACACTAATTTGGGTTAAAGAACATGCCATATTTTAAATTGGAAATCTCTATAACTGACCAACTTGCTTGTACAAACAAATGCTTCCACACTTGTTCAATAAGTACATATTACTCTATATATTTAACTCTCACATATTCTGTACACCAGGCTGGATAACTAGAAAGAAAGAAAACCATTCAGAGGCCAAGGTCTAACATCAAAGATCTCTAACATCAAAGACCATTACATTGGTCAACATAACCCAAAACACTGAAGTACTCTATTTACCTCTTAATCCCAAGTTAGTTGGAATCAACTGAGTATTCTTTACTTAGAAGTCAGATGTTCTCCTTGGAATGGATTAATCAGTCACATGAATCATAGGCTAATACTGCCTGGCTAGACTCCAGCATCATGGAAGTACCTGGGAAAAAGATAGAAGCAAGAGATAAAGTTATGACTGAACAGGGGGACTTCTACCACAGCCTCGAAAGAAAAATCCAGAACAGAAGCATTCTGATTATGCCCACAGTCCACTTGGGAAGAGAATTGTATTCAGAACAGGACCCTGAAGACCACAGCATAGTGGAGATAAGTATTTGCCCATGTGTCTGGGAGAAGCAATCCTGTGCTAGATGGTGTTAAGTCAACTTCCATAGCCTGGGAACATTTTCAGGATGGTTTTGGATTATAGTAGTAATGAGGCATTGGGTGTAATCTGGAAGAACGATGAACAGCCACCCTTACACTTGGAAGGCCACACCCAGGCAGTGCAACAGTGACACAGATACAGAGGTCTCCACAAATCAAAAAGATCCTCTTTCTTCTGTGCTCTGCTTCTAGTATCTTCACAGATGCTTAGTCCCAGACGTTGGTCCTATACAAGGACCACAGCTACTCTGAATTAAGTTTCCATGGGCATTTCCTGTTCATGTTTAAGACTGTACCAATTCCTGTTCAAGATTCCTACCTAGAATGTCTGAGCACCTTCCGAACCCTTATCTCTTGAACATGCAGCTAACAGCTCTAGGATCCCTAGCTGTCAGCTGCCTCATTCATCTTCAGCTTCTTCCTTCAAATCCAGGTCTTCTCACATCTGGAAGAGCTGTGATCACATCTGTGCTAAATCTCATCTTCTCAGTACACTTAACTGGCTCTATATCACAATGATGGAAATTAAATAGATTTATTGTGCCAGGAGTGGTTTCAGGGGGAAAATCATTAAGACTAGCATTCTGGATTTGGCTGTCTGATCCTTGTGGAAAAATGAGACACTCAGAGAACATCTGGTGCTGCAGCCAGGTGAAGAAGCCATGATCCACTTTTGACTGTAGTGGACAGAGAGTGCCAGTTACACTTCAGGACCCACAGCAGCCCAGCTATTGAATGGATTTGCCTTCCTTCTTGGAGTTAATGCTTTATCTGGAGGAGCAAAGCGGGATCTAAGACATTTCTGTTGTTGGTTCCTCTATCGATCCAAGCATCTGCTCACTCATCCCTTCCCATGACACGGGTACTCACTATAAGCAGGCAGGTTGTAGGGAAGTGAATATAGTGTCTATAGAAGTTAAAATCTACTCAGAAAACAATTCAGACAAGTTCCTGTTACTCCAGCTGCACCAAATTCAACTGATTAAATTATTTATTTATTTATTTATTTATTTATTTATTTATTTATTTAAATGTACTGTCTGCATGTAGGTTTGTGCACCCGTGTTGCGCAATGCCGCGGAGGTCAGAAGAGGGTGTCAGATTCCCCTGGAATTGGAGTTCTCCTGGAATTGGAGTTACAGACGGTTCTCAGGCCACCATGTGGGTGCTGGGGATCGAACCCGGGTCCTCTGCAAGAGCTCTTAACCACTAGGCCATCTCTCCAGCCCCCAAATTCAACTGATTAACAGGCACATGAAACCTTGAGAACTTATATAAGGGAACTTGACCTTGAATGAGAAAGAATATATTATATAGAAGATCTGACTACTGAGGTCAGAAGTCTGGGTAAGCCTTGACCTCTACCAAAAAAAACTGCTCATGGCCAGAGCAGAGGAGACACTCCACAAGTCTCTGTGAGAGGAAGAACCAGGTTAGAGGAGGCTGTAGTAGAAATAGCCAAGAGATTGAGGGGAAAGACCCAGCAGAGCCGTAGGAGGTCATGGTCCCTATAGGGAAAGGCAGTCGACCACAGAGCCATTGAGTAGGGGAGAATCCTAAGAGAAAGAGCAATAGCGTCATATGAGGGAGATTGTGGAGTTTAGGCGTGTCCAAATTACAAACCTCTTTCCATTCTGGAATCCTTAGACTCAAGCTTAAGACTAGAAAAATCGGAGTGGGAAAAGCACGACCACCAATGGGACCTGAGCCCCAAGGCAGGTCAAACCTGACCGAAATTGCTGGGAGAGGCATCTCAGCACACACTACCCAGAATCCTCATCTCAGCACACACTACCCAGAATCCTCATCTCAGCACACACTACCCAGAATCTTCAGAGCTCTAAGATCCTAGCGCTGAAAACTCTGCCCACATGCCACTGAGTTCCAGGGTTGTGGTGCCTCTCATGCTTTTATGTGCGGAGAGCACTCTGCCATGCAGCACTGTGCCATAACTGCTGGCACAGAAGTACACAGATGTCTGAGACGGGGAGGCTGACTCCAGCGTGAGGAGGAAGTCCTTTTTGCTTGTTCTGGGTGCTTTATATCCTTCAGGGATGTCTCCTTCTTCAGTGATATTTGTATCGTATGAATAATGGATCAGCCCCAGCCCCAGTCCTGGATCCTGTCGATACCAAAACATGTAGTCATGGTTCATATCCTGGGTGCATTTTATACTTGTATGCTGTCCTGCCTTCAGGATCAGAGAGTTTGGGGACTGAATGACGCCAGCATTCATTGCACCTGTAGAAAAGGAGAAAAACGTTAATTTTTCCCCCCACACTGACAGAAAGATTTTGTACCTGTATCTTAGGATACCGTTCTGGGACCTGCCTGGAACTCACCTGGCTGCAGGAGATAAAACACCACACTGCACAGTGCACGGAGGCGCATGGTCTGCCCTGGACAGAGCAGGAGACTCCCTGATCTCTTTGCTGGAGAAAGAGAAATGAGGCTGCGGAGGAAATGACTCCAGCTTCTCCCTCTCCCTGCCTGTGCACCAGAGGCTTCCTGTCAAGGGGCCACACCCCTTCCTCAGAGGATCAAATCTAATGTAAATGCACAAGCAATTGAGGTAGATGGAATTTATCCAGATTGACACAGTTCTTCCTGGGATTGTGGTTTGTTTGTTTGTTTGTTTGTTTGTTTGTTTGTTTGTTTGTTTGTTTTTGGTGTTTTTGAGACAGGGTCTCCCTGTAGCTCCGGCTGTCTTGGAATTTGGAATTTGGAATTTGCTCTGTAGAACAGGCTAGCCTTGAACTCACAGAGATCCGCCTGCCTCTGCCTCCCAAGTTCTAGGATTAAAGGCGTGCACCCCAACACCCGGCTTAAAGACGGCTCTTAGCCGCCATGTGGGTGTTGGGAATCGAACCCGGGTCCTCTGGAAGAGGAGTCGGTGCTCTTAACCACTGAGCCATCTCTCCACCCCCTCTGCATTTTTTTTCTGTAATAGTTTGTAACTCTGTGCATACTGTATTTCTGTGGAGGCATACTTCTTCATTAATACTCTCGTGTTAGTTGTCTGAATACTTCTGAAATCGGAGAGAACCCTCTGTGGTTTCCTGGTAGCTTTTATTTCAAGCATCTCACATTCTCCCTCAAGCACCCTTTCCTAGTTTATTTAATTGGCCTCAGTCCTGTTAAAATTCTTTAACTATGGTTGTTTTCTCTTCGAATGAAAAACTAAGTAGATTTTTGTAGAGGTAACAAAAAGAGTGAAGTTGTGTGAAGGACCTGAGGGGCTTAGGACAAGTGCTGCATTCTTTTTTTATTTATTTTTTATGTGTATGAATGTACTGTCTGCATGTAGATTTGTGCACCCGTGTCATGCAGTGCTGCATTCTTATCTGAGAACTATTGCATGGGTAATGTCGCTTATGCAGGATGGTTGTCATGAAATACTAAACATAGGGGACTTCCAAAAGTGTATATTTGTGTCAAAGAGCTCCCAACTTAGAAGGACCTTACACTTAGTTTGATAATCTGCTGCAGTGATGCTAAATTCCTAATGATATTAGAGCAACAATCCTGAAAAGAAGCTCCATGGCCAGTTCTCATGATTTTGTATTTCAGATGATGTTCATTTCTCTTTTAGCATAAGCACGTATCTGGCATCACTCAGCATCTATGAGGCTTAAGAGAGAAGGACACAGAAACTGGCCAGAGAGCACAGCAGAGCCTGATGTCATAACCACCGAGATCCAGCAAGCCCACGAATGGTTCTACCTCTGCGATCATGATGCCCCTGGTCCCAGAAACAGTGACACACAGCACAGGACCCTGGTGCTCAAGGCAGAGCCTGAACAAAGAGGGCTTTTCTAGGTCAAGGTTTGTTTTACGGGTTGCACAGTCATCACTACAGCAAAACCATCCCTTCTCCCAGTTTGATCTGGTCCCATCCATAAATAGCATCACTATCATGTGGTTTGCTTGGCCCCAGCACAGATATATGTGAATGTGAGTCCCTGGGCACATGTCTCAGAATAACCTCCTTGGAAATTACTAGGTTTGTGGAAGTACCCTTATAAAATAATTTGAGTGGATTTGTGGATACGAAAAGAAATGAATGATAAAGTGCATTTTGTAAAGTCAACCTCTATCAGCTGGAGTGACCTCTGGACAGTCAATTTTACTTCTCTGCCTACCTTCAAACCAGATTATTTAAATGTTGTCAGGAATCCAACATGGTTTCAAACATTCTTAAGCTTTTAGATGGCACAGGAGCACCTCAGTCTCCTAAATAATTAATGATGTACTAAACAGAAAGTGCTTTAATGGGTAGAGATTTTAAATGTGTGTTTAAAAATGCCTGAACCAAGCCAGGCGTGGTGGCACACGCCTTTAATCCTAGCACTCGGGAGGCAGAGCAGGGCGGATATTTGTGAGTTCAAGCCAGCTGGTCTAACAGACCGTTGGCTTTCTGGACAGCTGGCTACAGGGGAAACCTTGTCTCTCGAAAAGACAAAAAAAACCAAAAAAAAGCCTGAACCAGGAGCGTGGCTTCACATTTAGTCTCAGCACTCAGGAGGCAGAGGCAGGGGGCGCTCTGTAAAAATAGAGGCAAGCCTGGTCTACATAGTAAGTTCCAGGCTAGCTGGGCCTACAATGAGACCCTGTCTTGAACAGAAACAAACAAAAATGCTTGACCAAAATATAAATATAACCAAGTGTGGTGGCATATACCATTAATCACAACACCTGAGAGGCAGAGGCAGAGGAAGAACAAGTCCAGCCTGGAATGGTCTACATAGCGAGTTCCAGGCCAGGTGAGACTATGTGGGACCCTCTCTCAAACCAACAAATGAACAAAAAATAAATATAAGGACATTATGGTTTCAATTATCAGTCATATAGAAAGTCATTACAAAGAAGGAAAATTCTCAGTCATAGAAATGTCCTATATCTTAGTAGGGTGGATGGATGTCACATAGCTATATACATATATACTGCTCAGAAATCACTGACCTATTGATTCACATGTATAACATTTATCATAAATCAATGGAGTTTTAAACTATCTGTCTAGGGATACATGGCAAATTCTCCAGTTAATTTCATGGAATGAATTGAGTGTATATATTTCCATTTCTGTTATTTACAATTCTTCAACAAGAGGAAACAAGACATGTCCATATCTGCCTTTACACATAGGCAATGATGAAAGAGGCTGACTGGGATTAGTAAATGCAATAAAATATCTGTATTCATATTACCTGCTAAGTACTTTATCCTTACTGAAGTTTTATACATTTCCAAAGATGTCACGATAGCTAATTATTTTATGTGTTAACTTGACTGGGCCATACATACCCAAATGATTTTGGCAGACATTCTGAATGATTCTGTGTGGATGATTTTGTATATTAACATCGAAATCAGTAGCTTTTAGCTTTAAAATGAACTAGAAATTTAATCAGTACAACAAATCAGATTGCTTTCTGTAATACAGTGAGATTTCTGATCATAAGTGTTCTGGAGCAAAAAGATTCACTCTTCCCTGTGTAAGAGAGAATCATGCATCTGAACAGGAACACTTCCTCCTGGCTCTCCAGCACCATGGATTTACTGGCTTCCATAATTAGCCAATTCTATATAATGCTAGAAGATAGATATATGATTGATGATAGCTGATAGACAGACATAGATGATTGATAGATAGATAATAGATAGATAAGTAGATAGATAGATAGATAGATAGATAATAGATCCTAATGGTCTGTTTCTCAGAAGAACTAGAGTGTATAAATACTATTGGTCTCATTTATAGATGGAAACAAATCAGTCAAACAAGTCCAGAATGTGGCTTCAGCCCTGACAGCTCATATTGGATTGGGAATCAGAGCCAAGCAGATGTTTTTACCTCCACAGCTATCTCCTGCGTAAGCAGATTTCTACTAATAATTTTATTAGAACTTGTAGGTGTTGATGGATGAAGGTGGTAGCATTCTGATTTTTTATACAAGTATCTCTTTCATTAAAAAATGCATTATAGCATAGAATTATGAGTATGGGACTTAGACCAGGAATTTAGTTGTAGTTTGTCAGCTACATGATGTGGTCAAGTTATTAAACTTATAAGCCAATTTCCTCATCAGCAAATAGGTATAATAATGAGTCTTCTCTGGCAATTTCTCTTACACAATTACTAAATTGTGTAAGAGAAATTTTTATTTGATGTACAGTAAATTGTCAATAAATGATAATCCCTCTGTTAGTTTTCCTGAGTATTTTTAAAATTATTTATTGCTGGACTCCCCAGGCTATGTCATGGAGGCCAGTTCAGGGGATCAGGACAGGACGTGTGCTTGCTGGACCTCATTTGGGTGACCATGGGAGGGAGGGACCCCAGTGTGAAGCACGGGGTCAGGATTGATAGTTCTTTGGGCTTGCCAGGGAGGAGCCTTCAAACACTTCCTTAAGGAAAACATGACATCTCTTAGCAAAAAAGAAAAAAAAAAAAAAGAAAATCCTCCACCTCAGGTGATATGTGTATGTATGTGTGTGTATATATATATATATGTATATATGTATTATGTATGCATATATATAGAAGCAATAAAAATATTTTATTGAAAAGAAAAACCACTTGCAAACTAATTGTGATCATCAGTGTACTAATATGAGGAGAAATATATAAAAAGTACATATGTGCTATATTTGTATCTTATGATCTAAAGTATAATTGTGAAATAAAGTATACTTTGTATAAAATTATGTACTTATTTGTTTCATGGGGATGAATGTTATGCCCGCATGTATGTAAGTCCAGCCATGCCATGCAATGCTGGAGAATGGAACAGGACATCAGCTCTCCTGGGACTAGAGTTACAGATGGTTGTTAGCTGTCATGTGGGTGCTGGGGTTCAATCGCATGTCTTCTGCAGGAACAGCCAGGGCTCTTGACTGCCGAGCCATCTCTCTAGCCCAGTTTTTCTGGGTTTTGTACATGGAAACAAATTGAACTGTGATTTTGCATTAATGTCCTTGGTGAATGTATTTCTACAGCTGACCTTGCCATTCCTTTGATGAGTGGCTTTCACAGAAAATGTCAAATATTATATATTTGGTACAGCAGATCTTAAACATGCTCAATACATATAATGGACTATTAAGAAGTATTAGGAAGGAGTCATGTATTGGAGAGCATTGTGTTAAAGGAAAGATATGAAAAGATAGAAATGCCTGATTCTACTTACATGTAATATTAAAAATAGACAAATCCCTGTAAACAAAGACTAGAATGGTGAGTAGCAAGGTCTAGCAGATGTCTAGTGGGGAGTTGCTGTTAAAGGGTATAAAGTTTGAGTTATGCAAGACACATAAGTTCTAATGATGTGCTGTGAAAACGCTGGGCCTGGATACAAAACGATGCTGCACTGTACACCTAAGACCTATTAAGATGGCAGATCTCATTTTAAGTCATTCTATTGAAAAATTCAAAGTTTTTTAAAAGGAGACAGAGAATCAAATTGAGAAAAAGAAAGCTTTGGATAGATGGGGCAAACACCATAAGTCTTATCCTCCCTATTTTCCTAAATTTCTTCTCTTCTTCTTCTTCTTCTTCTTCTTCTTCTTCTTCTTCTTCTTCTTCTTCTTCTTCTTCTTCTATCTTCTACAAAAATGTCATATATAGACACTTATTCTTTGTGCTGATCAGTTGTGGAACTCTGTAATAGTCTCTGTCTGCTGCAAAAAAAGAAGCTTCTTTGAGAAGGAGTGACAAGTACACTTGTGTATAAATATAGGGACCCATATTTAGCATTCAAGGAGATCATGGGGCCTCTTACATACCAAGGCAGCACAACTGTAGTGCAGAACGTTGTGCCTTTCATTCTTGTCAGGAATGCAATGCTTTCTTCGCTTTTAACTTGTATTTTACTTGGGATTGTCAGGGAGAGGTTGTAACAATCAATTTATGACATACCACTTTGCTATTAGAGGCCTGAGGTGGGCAAGCCAGGTTAGAGAACAGATCGAGAATGAAAAGTGAGAGGGGAGACAGAGACATGAGCTAGTGGCTGAGTAAGAAACTCAAGACTGGGCTGGAGAGATGGCCTACTGGTTAAGAGCACAGACTGCTCTTGCAGAGGACCCGGGTTCAATCCCCAGCACCCACCCAAAGACCACTGAGAACCGTCTTTTTTTTTATTTTATTTATTTCTGTATGTGTATCAATGTACTGTCTCATTGCAGGTCTATGCACCTGTGTCGTGCAATGCCGCGGAGGTCAGAAGAGGGTCTCGGATTCCCCTGGAATCTCGGATCCCCTGGAGTTCTCCTGGAATTGGAGTTTCAGACGGCTCTCGGCCGCCATGTGGGTGCTGGGGATCGAACCCGGGTCCTCTGTAAGAGCAGCCGGCACTCTTAACCGCTAGGTCATCTCTCCAGCCCTGAGAACCGTCTTTAACTCCAGTTCCAGGGGAATCCGACGCCCTCTTCTGACCTCCTCGGCATTGCACGACACGGGTGCACAAACCTACATGCAGACGGTACACTCATACACATACAAAATAAATATTTTTTTTAATTTTTAAAAAAGAAGCTCAAGACAACCGCTTCCACTCAGATGCATGCATGTACAGTGACACTTACCTTGCTTAAATTCCTTGAATATTAAATGGATGTATGTGTAGCATGCGTGCAGTATTAAATGTGTGAGAAAGGCCGGCCACTTCCCAAGGCCTGAGCAAGTTTCTGGCAGCCTCCCCATCCTGGTCCCTTCCTCAGCTGGGGCGGAAGTGTTTTTGTACAGAAGGGTAATGAGCACACAGGGCTGTGCAATGCTGCTGGCACAGAGAAACATTGCAGAGTCCTTCAGCTCCAAGGCACTGACATTGAGTTCAGAGCTATAGTTCTGGAACTGGAATGCTGAAAATCGAATGGGGATATTTCCTTTCTCTCTCTCTCCTCCATCATAAAATTGAAAGAGGAACTGGGGCCCCTGGGCCTGGGTCTTCTGATACCAGAACACAGACAGGTGTCCAGAGAGAGGGGAACATCTCATTGTCACTTGCTGTCCTTTGGCTTTGATCAGATGTTTCGGGGTTTGCACAACTCCAGACTCCATTGAGCCTGTGTCAGGAGAAAGAGTTAAGGGCAGAGATTCCTTCTGCAGGCTTTATTGGCTGAACTGTATTCCAGGGATGAAAAACACAGTTCAAAGACTTCCAAGCTGTGCCCAGGACTCACCTGCTCCCAGGAGACAAAGGGCCATGAAGCAGAGTAGCCGGCAGTCCATGGCAGCAACAGGAAGCAAATTGTCACCTAGTTCAGGGGTGGGACCCCCTGGGAAAGAAAGCACTTGAGATTATGAGTCATGTTAAGATGTTATTCTCCCTGCAGGGCACCCTGGCACATTGCAACCTGTGGCAAGACCCAGACTCTACTCTAGGAGACACAAACCCCACCCTGTATTCCTGTAAGCTGAAAGTGGCCCGGCTGAGCACTCTCCACCAATTCTATACCTTACTACCGTTCTTGTCATATTGGTTCCCGTCCATCCACCCATGTGCCTGGCCTGACCCTTGATGTCCCAGTGTTGCCTTCCTGATCCCTTTACCCCCCTCCTCTGTCTATGCAGGATCAGAGAAATTCCCTGTTTAAGGCACACTAAGGCAGTGGCACACTTTCCCTTCCCTGGACAGAAGAGACTGTTCAGTTGGCTCCAGGACCTACTAAGTGAGCCCAAACTGCCTCCTTGATCTGAGCAGGAAGACAAGCATCCTTTTCAGTACTCCTTGGCCCTGCAGGGCTCTCTAAAGCACTATGGAATCACAGCGCCCCCACGTGGTAAACCCATCTCTGTTCCTGGAGTCCCACTTTAGTGGATATGCTCCTGAGTATCTGAAACAGGAACAGTAAAGCCACCCCTTCACAGTGTCTCACACACACTTGCTGTTCTGCCTCCACAGCCAGCCCTGCAGCACTCCTCTTCAAATATCCCCATGCAGACAAAAATGGTGTGAATCAACATAATGATTAAAAATAAAATAAATGCTACTTCTCTATAAGTAGTAGCTAAAATGAAAGAGTTGAGCTGTAACAATTTAGACCACAAAATAATCAGTGTGATGATTCAAGAATATCTAGCCTGGGGGCTGGAGAGATGGCTCGGTGATTAAGTGCGCTGGCTGCTCTTTCAGAGGACCCAAGTTCCATCCCTGCACCCACATGGCAGCTAACAACTATCCATAATTCCAGTTCTAGGGGAATTTGACACCGTCTTCTAATCTCCAAGAGCATGACACAGGCACGCTTACACAAATGCAGGCAATACACTCGTATACGTAAAAGAAATAACAATAAAATATTACAAAGGAGTATCTAGCCTGGAAAGATATCCATAGCCACTCCCAACTAAACAACCCATTTTACATTTAAATTATTACCAAACTTCAGATGGCATACATTATCAAGAGAATTTCTAGACTTTGTATATTCATTTGCAAACCTACAAATTCACAAAATAGACAAACCTATACGGGATGCCTACAGCAGATGCTGCAGGGCCTGAATTTGCCATGAGCTCTCCAGCACTGCTTAGTAAACATAAACACACCAAAGAAGAACTGTTTCCAGGTGGATGAGTCTCCACAGAAAGCGCACTCACATCACTCACACACGTAAGCTCACACTCACAGTCAGAGTGCCTTCTAATTGGCAAGAAGCAAGATTTTATTACTCAACACAACTAAGCCTGCTTTCAGTTTTATGTTAATGTCTGAGAAACTGTAATGATGTTTCCAGATGCACCAAGTCCCTGAAGATGAGGCTGAGGAGAAGTGAAACAGAGGCAACCATTTTCTTTGCTATGAGGCCACACTGTAGTTTGAATGCACTTTAAAATCATTTCCTTTGTTTCAAAAACCATTTTGTTCAGTCAAGGGATTTCACAGTAGCACTCAGTAATTCTGTCTGTGAAATAACAATGGCTCATAGCATTACAGGAGAATGCTGTTCATTCTATTTTAAAGATTTTATTTTCATTTTTAATTATCTGTGTATGTGTTTGTACACTTGAGTCCAATCCCTACAGAGGCCAGAAGACGGTGTCAGGTGCCCTGGGGTTTGGGTTACAAGCAGTTGTGAACTGCCCAGCATAGGTGCTAGGAACTGAACTCTGGTCCTCTGAAAGACAATCTTAACCATGGAGCCACTTCTCCTGGTGCTCTTTATTCTATTTTTGTTAAGAGGAATTATTTGAGAGAGTCCAAATAGTGATTAATAATGAATAAGAGCTCCATGGAAGCACATATTAACTTCTTTATTTCATGAACACCATAGTCCGTTACATACTTAAGTTTCCCTTTGAAGGTAAATTCAAGACAGCAATATTATCCATTGCTGGGGGTTGTCAGAGTCCTGCACAATGTCTGTCCAGTTCAGAGAGGACAGTCTGCTTCTGGGCTTTGGAAAGGGTGAGGCAGACACAGAGGCTGCAAGAAGGCTGCTGAGTTTTACCAAGCTCTGGGAAAGTCTGTGTAGCTAGGAATCTGGTGGTGACTGTCAGAACACTATCTTAGGGAAGCAGAATTTATGTTTGGGAAATTGGAGAATCTTTGTCCACTTGTGACCTCGGTGATGTGACCCCCTCTGCATTTGGCCAAGGACCTGCCTGTGCTCTGAGCAGACAGGATTTAGGCCATCCAGGAAGGAGGATGCAATAATCAGTGTCAGGGTTCTCACTGCCAACCAGGCACTAGCAATGTCCCCAAGTGGGATTGTCTGCTAAGTGACACCATTTGCCACAAGGTTTTGCTATATATTTTCTGGGTATTGAAATTTTGCAAGAAACCCTAAGCTGTAAAACACCGCTTTAAACCTCTTGCAGCTCTATCTGTTTTCAACCCTCTGTTCTTATGCCCTCTCTCTCTCCTTGACTTTCCCAATATACTAGCTTTTTTATTTTAATTTAATTATGTGAAGTGAACCTCTAAGATTTTACCATCTATATTACACTATTATAACATAAACTTGACCTCAGAATGAAATGTTCTGCCCATGAAAGAGAACACAGATATTAAATGGCAAGTTCCTCCTTCCCCATGGTATGCAGGTTTAGGCTAGATGGTGAGTTTTGAGAAAGCATCGTGATTTAGGATATCTGGGAACAGTCTCTGCACCTGATGCCCCTGTCCTCAAATGGATGGAAAGTCCACGATGCACTTCCCAGTAACCTACGACCATGGAATTCCCCTCCTGCAGTTCCAAGACCTCACAGACATGTCAGGTGTGATGCTGCTCCATTCTGTTTGTGCCAGAACACTGGTAACTCTGAAGGTCTATTTCCAGCTGCCAGCATAGAGCCATTGTGCTGAGTGATCCCCAAGCTCCAAGTCAAAGCACCTGAAGTGCTTGGCTGAAAATTGCCCAGGGTCATTTCCTTTTACTTTCTGTTCCCAAAGAGGAAATGGAGGCCCTGACCAGGGACATGCCAGCTGTCCAGGGATTGGAGAGGATCTTGTTGCTGCTTCCTGGTGTCTTCCTTTAATCAGATATCTTGGAGTTTGGGTAAGTCCAGTCTTCACTGGAACTGTGGGAACAGTGAATAGAAGATGAGTACAGGAGACATTTGGGGGTCAGGGTGGGGGGCACAAGTCCTGAGGGAAAGTAGAAGATGGGGTGGGGGAGGAGTTCAGAATGAAGATACTTTTCTTGTCTGCAGGTCCCAGCACTCCCATGAAGCAGAAAAGTATGGAATCCATGCTAGCCAGGGACAGGTTTGGGCAGGCAGGCACTGTTCCCCAAGAATCTGGGCCTCTGAGAACTGGAGCTTTGAATACTAATTCTCTGTTTGGACGTCAGACTGTGAGGTCACTACTCTGACTTTAGTCTGTGCAAATTATTCTGCTCTCTCTCTCTCTCTCTCTTTAAATTTTATTTATTTTCTTATCTGTATGAATGTACTGTCTGCATGCAGGTCTGTGCACCCATGTCATGAAATGCCTCGGAGGTCAGAAGAGGGTGTCAGATTCCCCTGGAACTGGAGTTAAAACGGTTCTCAGCCGCCATGTGGGTGCTGGGAATCAAACCCAGGTCATCTGCAAGAGCAGTCGGTGCTCTTAACAGCTAGGCCATCTCTCCAGCCCCCACGCTCTCTCTTTTGACAAAAGCATCTGATAACACTTTCATAATCCTGGATGACCCTGGCTGATTAGAGAGCTCTACAGGATGGATCTTCACTAGACACAGGAGCTGCATGGTACTATGGTGTCCCCTGTGGCCCACTGGGCAATTACCAAGAATTTGCCTTTGTTAGAGACTATGTTGCCAACAAGATTCTAAAGATAGGGATTTTATGAAAGCAATTCATGTTAAATAGAGGCAGAGCTTTGAAAGAATAAGATTAATGCCCTCAAAAAAAAGAGACTTCCATGATAGTGACTCTCTATGACTCTCTTGCTCTCTGCCACATGAAGACATGGGAAGAGGTGACTGACTGTTGGCAAGTCTGATCAGAGCTTGGTTTGGACATTTCAGCTTCAAACCATAACAGAATGTACCGTTCTATTAGGCCAATCCAAGCTAATCTAGCCTTTCCAACATTGTTCACGGCATCTGGGATGTATGCCAATTAGAAACCATTTCACTTGGTGGGCACCTAATCTAGTCTGTTATGTGGTTTCTCTAGCTACACAGATAGAGACGTGCACAAAATAAATAATTAAATAAATAAATAAATACCAGCCATAGCACATTTGAGATTTACCTTCCTTAATCTTGCTTTTGACACTGTGAGAGAAAAGGGTCCTGGAGAAATTATTTTTCTTTTTGAGAAGATTTTGATGAAAAGGATGGTACAAACTGGCTGTACCTAGCTTAGGGAAAAGGATAAAGAAAAAAAAAGTGGAATAAATTACTGAAATCATCCTGTGTCCCTCACTGCAGATAGCCTATCAAGAATTCTTGGATGGCTAATACTACATGAAGGTCTTTGTTCTTTGATGGCCCTGGCTGATTCTGTGAAAGCGGAGACCCCTCAGAATCTTCTTGGCCAGGAATCTACTTATCATGTACCCAGAAATAAATGGGATTTTCTGCCCAGTACTGCCAGGGAATCTGTTTCTCTCTGCTGCTGTTCATTCTATTCCAGAAATCTTTTGGCTTCTACTAATTGACAAGAATCCAGTTCCCATCTCCCTACATGTCAATAAAACGTGTGCAGATAAATGGTTCAATTCCTTTGCATTTTCTTTGATGCTGAAGCAGAAGATGAAGAGCTCTAAGTATTCAGTGTTTGGTATGTCAGGAGGAGGGGCCCTGCCTGCATTAATGCTGAATTAAAAGCTAAGCAGAGCACGAGTGAAAGCAGGATGAGTTCAGCTTCTGAAAACTTACCTTACATATTCTGCTTCTAGCTTCCATTATTCCCTGTATAAAGTGCTTTAAATATATCCTACTTAACTGTCATTAAACTTAAATGGTGCATGACATGAAAATAATATAGCTATTCTGGTATAATCTGTTTGTTTTTATTTGCTAAGTACAAAGGCAAACAATCTCAAAAGGTATCCCTGAGAAGTATTTCCTGAGCCAGCTGCATCAGACATGAGCAGTCACTTATTGGCACACTAACTCCCCAGGGACTGTGACCCACACCACTGACAAAATGCCACCTTAGGAGGAAAATTCCAGTCTGGATCCACAGGAATATAGGTCAGAAAAATTCTCAGAAAAAGGCCAATTTAAATAATTTTTTAAAATGCTGTGTGCACACAGTTCAGTAATACCTTTCATAGCAGAAGCTGACATGTCTGATGATGTTTGGGATGGTATAAAGGTGATGGTCTCCACACAATCAGAACAACTGTTAGTATAACTGATTTTTCAACACAAAATCATGAAATTTCAGTGTAAATCATATTGAGAAAAAAACGTTTCTATGTTCTAAAAGGAATTCCTAGTCATGTTTGGTTTTAATTAGTTCAAACCTCTACATGACTAACTCAGGCTTGAGCTGTTAAAAGAAACGGGGCAATAGCTGGTGAGTGCATCCCCGTGATAAGTGGAGATAATGTCATAAAGTTGTCTGGGATATAAATGCCTGGCTCTGACTCATTCTAAAATTGCAAAACCAGCCTGATTCTCCTCTGTTTCCCTCGGGTGAAGCTAATGAAGAAAAAGAACTACAAAGACCAGAGATGAAACTCAAGCTGTGAAACTCTTCTGGGAGGGAGACACTATTTGTGGCCACAGTATGAATAAGAAGAGAGGTGAAGCCAAGTCTGCAGTGAGAAAACAAGGCAGGAAAATGGCTTAAGTAGATGATAGATAGAGAGATAGATTATAGATAGATAGATAGATAGATAGATAGATAGATAGATAGATAGATAGATGATAGATAGAGATATGTGTGCATGCACACACAAGTTGAAATGCAATCAATAAGTTGAATATTCTGTCCAGAATAGACGTATATTCTTTTTTCATTTTTTATGAGCTTTTGTAAAGTCTCTGTTCAGCTCTTTGCTCTATCTTTTGATTGGGTCCTTTGTTTACTTGCTCCTTTGTTTTTTGAGTAATTTATATAATCTGGGTGTTAAACCTCTGTCACTGATGAATGTTTCCTCCCCCCTGTGGGTTTTCTCTTCACTTCTTTCATTGTTTCTTCTGCTGTACAGAAACTTTTGAGTTTAATGAGGTCCCACTTGTCAATTGCTCATTGATTTCCTGCACAACTGCTGTCTGATTTAGAAAGTCTTTTCTATACCTGTATCTTGTAGGTTACTGCCAGCATTTGATTCTATCATTTTCAGAGTTTCTGGTTTCACATTGAGGTCATTGATCCATTGGGAGTTGATTCTTCTACAGAGTGAAAGGTAGGGATTTAGTTTTACTCTTCTGCAAGTAGTGATCCAGTTCTGCCAGCAACGTTTTCTGAAGATGCTGTCTTTCCTCCATTGACTCTTCTTGGCCCCTTTGTCAAATCTGAGGTGGTTGAAATTACAAGTTTGGATCCTCAGTTTTGTTCCATTGATCTATGGGTCTGTTTTTCTGCCAGTTCCATGCTGGTTTTATGAATATATCCCTTTGGTGATTGAGATCACCTTTTTTTTTAATTTTTTTTTGTATGTGTATGAATGTACTGTCTGCATGTAGGTCTGTGCACCCATGTCGTGCAATGCCGCGGAGGTCAGAAGAGGGTCTCAGATTCCCCTGGAACTGGAGTTCTCCTGGAATTGGAGTTACAGACGGTTCTTAGCCGCCATGTGGGTGCTGGGGATCGAACCCGGGTCCTCTGCAAGAGCAGTCGGCTCTCTTAACCACTAGGCTATGTCTCCAGCCTGAGATCACCTTTTTAAATGACTATTTAAACTGTTCCCTTTTCATATTATGATAAAACAACTATTATGTAAAATTTGTCATTATAGCTACTTTTTTTCTGAGGTGGTAAAATCAATTTATTCACTTTAAGTGCACGTTTGAGCCACATTAAAATGTCTATACTGCTAAATAGCCACCCATCTTCACCCTGTCTTCATCTTCCCAAAGTGAAACTCTCTATCCATTAAACACAAGCTATTCCTTCTCGACCTCTTCCCATTTTCTGAAAACTGCTGTTCTGTTTTCTAGCTCTTCCAATTTGAGGACTCTTGGAACTTCGTCTAAGAGGAGTCATGCAATGCTTGTCCTTTTTTTTCTGGCTCCTTGCACATAGTATAATGTCATTAAGGTTCGTCCATGCTATTGCATGTACCAAAACTGTTTTCTTGGTAAAGCTGAATAATATACGCGTGTGTGTGTGTGTGTGTGTGTGTGTGTGTGTGCATATACTTGTGCAGTGGTTTTTCCATTCAGCTGTGGATAGACAGGCTGCTTCCACCTTTTGCTACTACACTGGCATAGCACACTGACATATTAATATCTGCTCTAGTACTTGCTTTAACTTTTCTCAGGCATATATGCAGAAGCTGAATTGATAGACCATAGAATGCTTAACACTTTGAGGAATTTCCATATTGTTTCTCATAGCAAATGGTTGCACGATTTTAATTTCCCACCAGCAATATGGACAAACCTTCTAATTTATTCATCTATTTGCCAATATAATTTTCTGGTTTCTTTTTGTTAATCACCAGGCTAATATGTATGCTGTTGGAATTTTTATTATAATGTGATTCTATGCTGGAGTTCTATTTTACTTTTGCTGGTATTATTGTTTTCAACACTCAAATTAACTAAAACCTTGGTCCCCACAGTTATAGGAAGTCACTTTCAACTTTACAATACTCAGGGATCATCGTGGAAGAAGGGGCTGGAAAGACAATAAGAGCCAGGGGAGTAGAAAGCTGCAGCTGAACAGTACTTGCTTGTCATGTAACACATGTGGTTACATAAGGTTACAACACCTGATACTACATTCACAGAACATGCCCAAGATCAAGACAGACACATACCACCATGGATGGAGGAGCACTGAAGAAGTTTCATCCTTTTCTGAGGCTTGATTAATAATTTATGGATGCTAGGGAAGGAGCTTGTGTTCTTCAGGGATGTGGGCACTGAGAAGCTATCCATCTTCCAGTAGATGGTCCTATATAGGCAGAATCAAGTGGAATCAGTAGATTTCATAAATGATCACATGAAGGTGGTAGAGAAATGTGATTGTGTGGGTAACAGAGGAATTGCAGGGGATGGAACTCGGGACATATTTGATTAAAACACATTACATGCCTGTGTGAAATTCTCAGACAATAAACAAAACATTTATTAAAAGAAAGATGAAGAAGAAAATCCTATGATTAGACAATTATTCTATTGACAGACCAGAAAATCTTTTTATATAACGGACTTGAAATTATAAAAGCAAAGTTCTAGGCTTATCCCTGCCACACTGTGCAAGTAAGTGTCAGGTGGATTGGAGAATGTCTTGAAGATAACTTCTTTATAAAGGATTATCCCCATCCCTGACAGACTCACAGTCCACTGGAGTCTGGCTCCATATAAGAAAGACAGCTGTGACTAAACTTTGACAAGAGTCCCATTTAAAATGAACATACAATGTATGGCAATATGAATTTGTAACTATTATAAGTGATTTGTCTCATGGATGGAAAAGAAAGAGCAGGTAAGAACAGAAACCAAATGGAAGGGTGCCCTTTAAGCAAACTGTGCTATTTTATAGGATCGGAGTTAACACTGAAAAACAAGTATGTTTTTCTTTAATTACTGAATTACTAGTCACTCCCTTGGGATTATATTTATAAGTCTGATAGACGCTTAAGAGCTCCTTGAGAAACAAACAATTTCTCTTCCTTCACACAGGTACACATTAGAAATTTTAACATATTAACAATAACACAGTTATCGATTTTTTTTAACTTGACTCATTGAGTACTTATAAGTCACAATTCCCAAGCTTATTGTTAAACTGCATGTTATCTAGTCAGTTATTGGAAATATTTATCATACGAAGGAACAAATTATACAGTAAGAGCAATGACAGTATCTCAGCAGGTCTAGTGGAGTGTGGAGTAGGACTGATTTTTTTAAATCTGCATTTTGAATTTGTGTGTGCCCATGACATACTCAGGGGAAGTTATTCAGATAGAAATTCAATATAAAGTTTTAGCGCTTGGATAAATCCAATAGGAAATAAACTACTGGAAAAACACTGTAGCTGAGCACCAGGAGTCTGGGGAAGTAGGCAGTGGATGGAATGTCATTGGAATAAAATTATAGAAATGAAATGATAAAAGGCATAGAATCAGAGTCCTCAATGGGAACTCACTTTTAAGAATGACTAGAGCTGGAGGTCATCACAGGATGCTGAAGAGAAGAGACTCATAGGTATAAGGACATAGCAGAAGGAGGCTATTGTCTGAGCCAGGACAGAAAAGAGTTTCCAAAAGAAGGAAGCTAATGATGTGTAAACACACATCAGCTCTCTCCATGAGCCTGCATGGAGGAGAAACGATAACACAGACAGGACTTCAGCAAGACTTCTAGGATGGGAGTCAGCAACTGGCGGAGCTGCATATAGAATGGGAGGAGTTGGCAGAGTTCTCTGCTACTGCACAAGGATGGATGAGGAAATGTCCTAACCACAGTGAAGAATTCATCTTCCATCCATCAGAATCTGTTGGAGAAGCATTTTTAACTGTGAGCAGCTCTATGTTACCAAGGCAATTTTGTTTCTCTCATGGCTTCCACACCACATCACATATTAGTAATGTAATTTCTATTTTTGTGGCCAGGGTCTTAAACTGTGGAATTTATGAGTAAGGGTCCAAATGTCAGAGACAGAGCTACACTGAAAAGGGAGAAAGATTTATAGAAGTGTCCACAAGTCATGGGGGTGTTTCTTTCTGTGTCCAGAATTCAGCTGCTCGGATCCAGACAGCGTCTCCAAGCACAGCAGCCCGGTGCCATAACAGAAACAGGAACAGCTCTCCCAGGATTTTGGTCATTTGAAGTAGAACATTTAGGACACTTTGATCCTCATGCAGACGTCTATCTCAACCTAATACAAATAATACCTGTGGTTATATCTTCATAATGTATTTCCTTGCTTATTACTAACAATAGTATAAGAATAGATCCAACAGGAAAAGAATATGAGTACAAAAACATTGAATACCAATGTATATTTTGTTGTTTGGTTTTAGTTTTATAAAAAAATTTTCAACCAGGTATATATTACACATTGAGCACATTCCCTCTCCATTCCCTTCTCTCCCTTCCACCCTCCCATTTATACTCTTTCTTCTGCTAGACAGTTTCACTTCTATTTTCATTTTATAAGTGCACATATGATTTTATGCAACTGTATCAAATCCAGAAACCACAAGTGAGAGACACTATATAATATGTATCTTTCTAATGTTTGTTTAATTTGCTTAATATGATTGTTTCCTGTTGTATCCATTTTTCTGAAAATGACATAACTTCATTCTTTTGTGGTTAAAAAAGCCCCTTATGCATACCTGGGTTATTTTCTTTATTCATTTTTTTTTCTTTTTGAGGCAAGGTCTCACTGTAGCCACTGCTGGCCTGGAACTCACTATACATAGAGATCTGCCTGCCTCTGCCTCCTGAGGGCTAGGATTAAGGGTTTGCACCATCATACCCAGTTACTTTATCCATTTTCTGTGGTTTGACTCCTAGGTTTGTTCCTTAACTTAGCTATTGTAAATAATACTTCAATAAACATTGGTGTGCACATATCTCTGTGATACACTGACTGGAAATCCTTCAGGTAAATACCCAGGAATGGCATGTCTGAGTCAGATGGTAGTCCTATTTTCTTGTGAAAAATCTCCATACTGATTTCTATATCAAATGGACCAGTGTATGTTTTAGAGAAAATATCTTTTCATGTAAAGTCTCAGATCATAACATTTAAAAATATTCTATAAGATTTTTATCTTCTCCAACTCCTCCCACAGTTAGACATTATTTTAAAAATACTCCGAGCCAGGCGTGGTGGTGCATGCCTTTAATCCTAGCACTTGGGAGGCAGAGGCAGGTGGATCTTTGTGAGTTCAAGGCCAGCCTGGTCTACAGGGTGAGTTCCAGGACAGCTGGGGCTACAGGGAGACCCTGTCTCAAAAACACCAAAATAAAATAAAATAAAATAAAATAAAAATAAAAATACTCTGCCTCTGGCTCAAACAAGTTGTGTTTGACTTGGTGATTTCCGGACCTACTCCATTCACCATTCAAGTCTTAAGTCAACTATCTTCTTTCAGAAGTCTTAAAAACCATTACCAATACTTTTGTCCATCTGTGACTAGATTGATCTTAACATGGATGCTTGTTTTTATTTTCCTGCCAGCCTAAAGAGTCTGTAAGAGTACTACCATACAAAGAGACATGTAAAGATACTAAGATGTAATGTAGAGTCAAAGTAAACCTTACACAATGGCAAGTAGACAACTAAAAGACAATAAACTATATCCTAGTATCTACCCACTCCTTTATGTGGAGATGTGCTCAGGCAGGCATCGCTCCATGCATCATGGAAAGGATCCCTCACCAATGTGTCCTCCATATCTATAGAGACACGAGTGGTGGGCATTTCACACATACTCATGGCAGAAGGGGCATCTCAGTGTCTGAGGGATTCAGAACCTGACTTGGGAGACCACCTCAACTTGGGTAGGAGCATCCCTTCACTCAGACTCCAATTTAGGAGCCTAACTTAATCGACAGTACACGTTTCACTTCTATTTGCCAAGCTCTCTCCCTCTATAAAATGGGAGAAGTATGTTTTCTTTTGGATAAAGCCAATGATCTAACTTAGATAGCCAAAGCAAACTTAATCACTCTGGAATGAGCTACTAATGAGAGATTCCTGTCAAGTCTCTTTCACTAAGGACATGCAATTGTTCATCTTGAGATTATGCGTGTAATTAGTTGATCTACCTGCTTGGATTTATCAGCAGATTGCTTATAATGCACACCACACTCTGGGCAAAGCTTCTGCAATAATTTAACAGTTTATTTCTTTTCTAATTCTTTATGAGTTTGGAAGAAATTCTAGTCCTCCAACACAGCCTGGGAGACATAAACCAGGGACCAACATCCTCTAATCCCAGTAGAGGGGAGATTATCAAAACTGCAGGCAATGGGCTGGAGAGATGGCCTAGGGGTTAGGAGCGCCGACCGCTCTTACAGAGGACCTGGGTTCGATCCCCAGCACCCACATGGCGGCCGAGAACCGTCTGGAACTCCAATTCCAGGAGAGCTCCAGTTCCAGGGGAATCCGAGACCCTCTTCTGACCTCCGCGGCGTTGCACGACACGGGTGCACAAACCTGCATGCAGACAGTACATTCATACACATACAGAAATAAATAAAAATTAAGAAAAAAAAATTAAAAAAAAAAAAACTGCAGGCAAGAGGCTAGTTTCCAGCTGTGAAGAGGCATTTTCTCTTTTTGAGAAGCTTTGCAAGGCAGTAAATAGGCAAGCAGTTTTAGGGGATGTTCCCTTCTTACTTTGATTATGCTGCAGGTCAGGCATTAGAATGGGCATGGTTTAAAGACCATGAGTCCTGAACTGCTCAGCCTCCAGCTCTATAAGGTGTGATATATTTGAAACAAATATATACAGAATGTTGTTAGTATATCCAGACAGAATTATAGTCAAAACATCTACCACTTGTGGAATGCCAAGTATGAACTTGGCATTTTATGTCAATGATATGCATTTTGTACAACAGTGCTCTCAAGTAGAAGCTGTCATCTTCTATATGTCATAGAGGTAGAAATGAGGTTAATTTTAATCAATATCTGAAGGTCAATATGAAGCAAGGTCATCACAATAACAGGTCCAGGAAGTGAGGTGAGTTTTTTTTTTAGGCAGAACATAAAGGAGGAAACAAGGATAGGGCATGGAGAAGAATGAAAAGGGGACTCTATTAAGGGAAAATTCAAGTTTTCTTTCTTTTATTTTTAAGCCAATTTTTTATTGAAGCTCCGTGCATTTCATACAAAATTCCAAATCAAATCTAGACCCATCTCCCCCTCCCTACCCCTCCACCCCACCAGAGCTCATGCATTCTGCCAAACATGTTTTTCATCTTTTTCTCAGTCTCTCTCAAAATTCTCAATGCAGAAGTTTACTGTTTTGAGCAGAAGTTCACTGTTTCAGTCAGTTCTTTGACCCAGTCTTTCTGTTGTTGTTGTTGTTTGTTGTTATTGTTTTTGTTGTTATTCCTTCCAATATGCATCACTCCAAAATATGCACATGTGCATGCCACATATATCATAGGTTTTAGCATCTTCAGCTTATGATTTTTTTTTCCTTTATTAGGCTGAAAGATGTCATGTTTGAAGGCTCCTCCTTGGCAAGCCTAAACCACCATCAGTTCTGCCCTTGTGTTCCACACTGGAGTTTTCCATTCCCATGGTCACAAATGAGGTCTATTAAACACCTCGTCCTGTCTTGATCTTCCTGTACTGGTCTCCATGATACAGCCTGGGTAGTCCAACAATGGCAGACTATATACTCTGAAGAGGCTGAAACTCCAGTAATAGCTCAGTCCACAAGCTGGATGTCTCAGCAGTCCCCATCTGGCGCTGAATGTTTGGAGTATTCTTGGAGAGAGATGAGTCTTCAGTCCATATTGGAGGGTTGAAAAGCTGTGTCTTAGGTCTTTGAAGGATGGCAAAAACAGTGGCAGCCACAGGGTAGCTGCACTCGCCAGTAAAAGAGGCAAAACAACTGTGCTCTTTTTTTAAATTTTTGTCTTTTTACTAAGATTTCAAGTTTTATACCTGAAGTACAATTTCTCAGGCCTTACTACTTATTTCTGGTTATACTTTCCTTTTGGATATTTAAGGTCACACAGGTAACCCAGAATAACCAAGGATTTTGTTTTCTCAAGGTCAGTTGAGGTTGAGTTTTGTTTCTATATAGAGGAAAGGAAGAATTGTTCCTACTAAAGGACAGAGGCAAAGAAACCTTGCACAGGATGGGATGACAGAGGGGTTCTTAGGCTGGAAGCAGACTTGAGGTGAAGTTTTATGCTTCTCTGTGCACTGCCGCATCACCCATGTGACTGCCATTTCTGTACACAAAAGCAACTCTGCAATGCTCTTAGTAGTCTAATGGCACAACGGTACCTGGATGGCTGGTTGGAGATGGTGGGTACCCTAAAGGAGGAGGGAAGAGAAGATGGAGACAGAGACACATGAACCCCTCCCTCCACATTCTTTCATGGATGACTGTAGTCAGTCTGCTTGGAGATTACAAAGGTAATCCACTAAGAGCTATAGTGAGTTTGAGAGCTCAAGCCTTCCAAGCCAGGAGTGGTGTGTGCTCCAAAGGAGGAGACTGCACTTAGTGGCAGGATCAAGGCCAGCCCAGAGACACTTTCCACGCAGGAATCTGAAGGAAACCCAAGGTTTCAAGCCAAGACATGTTGGTGCTCAAAAGTCATTATATGCAGTATCTCCTTCATCCCAAAATTTAGTCCACTTTGGATAAGAAATTATTTATTCAGCCTAAGAATATGAGAGTACATATTGCCTCCAATTTTTGTTTCTGTTTTAGTAGCCCAGCAACCCTTTCTAGAGAGATTGATAACTTCATAACATTAAGTTCATAGCTTGAACTGTGTCAGATTATAACACATATGAGTCTGATTGGTTCTTCTGAGAACCTTGTGGTAGGCTCTGAGAAACATCAGTTGCATTTCCTGTTCTCAGGGTTGTTATAAAATAAAGAAGTGAATGAGTTACTGAATATATAAATAGTTATATGACCAATATTACATAATTTAACTGGCCTGACACACCATGCTCTGTTCACTTTTCTAATTGAGTACTTGAACTTCATTTACTTTATTAATAGGAAATAAAATTTCCCCTGTAAAGGATTTCCTACACTAACCCTTATGAACGTTCAAACATTCTAGACTCATGACCATGAGACATTGTTGCTACATATCACACAGCTGACCATCCTGCTTGCTGGCCTGGATTCCTCTTGGCCATGTGGCATGGACTTACGCTCCCATGGGCAGCCATGGTTCAAAACTAGTCTTCCTGTCCTGGGAGCAGTCTCCTGCCTCAGCTGCCATCTGGTGCTCTGGATCATTTCTTCCAGACTAATCTTCAGGTTCTGGCACTCAGATCCCCGTTCTGCAAAATTCCCAGTTAACCATTTTTAGTATCTTCATGAAAAATCCTTTGTGTTCTCTCTAAGAAGCCTGTCTCCACTCCAACATGGAAGCAATGTTCTGGTACAGGGAAAGCAGAGCCTGAGGCTCAAAGGAGGGCAGTGTATTATGTGGGTTCTCATCGTCATCACCATGGCTACATTTGCCCCATGGGTGGGGGGGGTCCACAGCTACATCCTGTGGTACCTGTGAAAGTTTTCTAAACACCATTATCTATACACCTCCATTTCTATCTCTTCTTCTGGTAATTACAGTTATTTTTTTAACTTCTACTGGAAGCACCTGCATCCTTGCCCACCCGTCTCCACACCCTTATATAGGAAGGGTTTCTGACTGCCTGGAGAGAAAGAGGAGGCTGTTGAGATTTTGCAAGAGCAGGAAATGTTTTTGCATGGCTGTGGCTAAGCTACTAGCACACAGATACACAGCTGAGTCTCCTGTCTGAACAGGCTGAATCTTCAGAGTGTAAAACAGTCCCTCAGGTATCTCTGCTGAGAATCTATCCTTGAAAAAGTCTGCCTTGTCTGAAGGAGCCTTATTATAGAAAGAAGCCAGAAACTCCACTCCTTTATCTTGCATCTGTCGGTACCAATAGATGGATGCATGACCTGAAATTGGGTCACATCTCAAGGTGACATTCTGTCCCGTTTCTGTGACCTCATGCCTGGGGGTTTGTCTGACTCCAGGTTTCATGTGTCCTGTGGAGGAGACAGAGTGAAAAAAGGAAATGAGGAGACAGTTGGAATTGTTCTGAAGTTAATGTGGAATGAGAATTTCCCAAGACCCTCAAGGACTCACCTGCACCCAGGAGACCAAAGGTCACCCAGCAGAGGAAGATGCTGTCCATGGCGGGGTCAGCCAGGGCAAGAGAATGCTCACAGATGGGGCTTTGTTTGCTAACAGGCTATAGATAGAAAGGCAGTGCATGTCACAGTCTGTGCTGCTCTCATGGACTCCAGAGCACCCCCATGAGGACAAGAACCTCAGTGTCATCATGGACACAAGATGCTTCAGAATAGCCCCAGGAGTAGCCTAAGGAATACAGTGTGCGTCTAGCAGTGTGCTGAGAAGGGACCTCTAACCATACGGTTTCAGGACAGTGTGATCAGCATAAGATTTGAATAGCATCATATCATCTCACTAATGGCCAGACAAAAGCTGGACTCCTGAGGCTCTGAATATGATAGATTCAAACAAGCTAACTAAAGAGACATAAAGGTGTCCATGCAAAGAAATAATCCAGTGAGGAACTGAGACCTGGAACCAGCAAGAGCTGGGGGCATGGACACAGCTGGATGAGCAGGAGCATACAAAGCTACACCAGCTACCTAAGGGATTCAGAGACAATGTCTGTGCAGATGTGTTATATTGATCAGAGCTAGGGTGGAGTCTAGCTAAGGGTAATGATGAAGGGAAGTCACAGAGCAGACAAGCTGGAATACACAATAACAGAATGGTTGGAGACAGCAGTATGTATTATCAAATTTCCCAAAGGCACTCTTCTGTCCTTTTGGGCGAGTCCAGCCCTGGGATCATTTCTAGGGAACCCTGTCTCTGATTCCTCAAGGCTAAGTGCTGCCTGGCCTGGTGGCAATAGTCAAGGAGGGAGCCTTAGTTCCCAAGAACAAGAGGCTGGGAGGTAACAGGACCTAAAGTGTGTGGGACAGGGTGCCTCTCAGTATCTTTCTCTATATATAGCCCTTTGCAGAGTGTGACCATGGAGCAAGATGTTTCCTAAAGGATCCATGTAAGTTCTTTGTCTAAATGAGGCTCTTTCTAGCAGGCTTGCTTCATTTCACAATTAGAAAGACATTAAAAATAAAATTAGATCTGCATATATTAATCTTTTCCTCAGTTGACAGCAGAGCCATGCACAAGTGAAGAAAACCCTCTCTCCAAATATAGGCGTGGAATGTAGAGTTGCCTCAAGGTTGAGTGGGGAGATGGTTTTATGGTTTGCAACATTCATCCGTCCTGGGTCCTGTAGGAAATGTTCTACAGAGCCCTCAGCTAGCCTAGAGCTTCCTGCACCTGTAGAAACTGAGCTAATGCAATCTGCATCCCTGCCCATTTCTGAAATGTTAGAAATGGAATCAGTCTCATCAGCACTTCAGAGAACCTTCTGATTTGACACTAGCTGCTCTGGTCCACTGTAGTCATTTCTGCTTCACCTTATAAAGCATACATACTTTTGGGCCACCTAATTACTGGAATAACACTTTTTTTTTTAAAAAGTACTTCTCTGCCAGTATTGGGGTTTTATTCTAGAAAATGTAAAGATACAAATGAACACATGGAAGTGATCCATAATCCCTACATAAAATTCAACATTCACTCATTGTTATATATTTTTGCCAAATGATAATTATAATTATAGTATCATTTTGGAGTTATGACTGTAAATTTATGCCACATGGAAACATGTACTAGAGGTAGAGTTAGGGTTAGGGGATCACTTATGATTTAAATCAATAATAAATAACTTAAATACTTTAACTCAATGATCCTTTGATCAGAAAGAAAATAAAACCTTTTCTATTATACAAATGTTATCTATTTCTCAATGTGACACTTAAAAACAAAAAAATATAAAGTATGTGAAGTTTAATGTAAACATTAATTTTAATGTAAATAATTAAATATGTTTATATATAATAGCAACAAAAATTTTAATGTAAACAATTTTGCAATGGGTATCTGGATGGGTTACATACATGACATTTCCAGCCTGAGAAGATTTTAACTTCTTATCTAAGAAGTAAATGCCTCCAACTATAACATGTTGATACTGTTTAAATTATTGTAATTGATATCTACTTTAGCAAAGAAATATCTTGGTACTCTCTCAAAAAAAAACAGAAGAAAATGAACAAATAACTTTTTTAATTTTATTTATTTTTTATGTGTATGAATGTACTGTCTGCATGTAGGTTTGTGCACCCATGTTGTGCAATGCCGCAGAGGTCAGAAGAGGGCATCGGATTCCCCTGGAACTGGAGTTAAAGACGGTTCTCAGCCGCCATGTGGATGCTGGATATTGAACCCGGGTCCTCTGCAAGAGCAGTAGGCGCTCTTAACCACTAGGCCATCTCTCCAGCCCCCACAAGTAACATTTTATTGCATTGTTTGGCCCCAATAAATAAACTAAGCCCCAAGAACTAGATAAACAATAGTTGAAGCTAAACAATAATGAAATTGGAAGATTTGGTTTTCCTAAAAATAGCAGCTCTGTTTCTCATAGCAGGAGATGAAAAGGAGATGTGGTGGTCTGAAGGGGAATGCCCCTTCATATGCTCCAAATGTTTCAACACTTTGTCCACGTTTTGTGGAGCTGTTTTGAGGTTTAGGAGGTGCAGACCTGTCGGAGGAATCACGTCACCTGGAGTGGACTTGGAGAGGTCTTTGCCAGGTCCCATTTCCAGCCTGGAGCTCTGCTTCCTGCTCATGATTGAAGATGTGAATGTTCGGCTTTCTGCTCCACCCACCTCCTGCCATGCCTCCTCTGCCGCATGGATTCCTATCCCTCTGGAACCTTAAGCCTATCTCCTATATGGCCTTGGTCGTGGTATTTTATCGCAGCAACAGAAAACTCACTATGAGGTGGTTTGAATGAGAATGTCCCCCACAGGTGCCAGTATTCGGATACTTCCAGAGAAGGTCATGGAACCTTTAGGAGATGTAGCCATGCTAAAGGATGCATATCACTGGGTGGACTTGGAGAGCTCATAGACACGTCCCATTCTCTCTCTCTCTCTCTCTCTCTCTCTCTCTCTCTCTCTCTCTCTTCCTATGCCTTTTTAAAGATGTGAGCTCATAGCACTCTGCTCCAGCTGCCTCTGGACCTATAAGCTAAATTAATTCTTCCTTCTATAAATTGCCTTGGTCACAGCTTTTTATCACAGCCACAGAAAAATAACTGATATAGTGAGATTAAATACTTTAAACCAAGGAACTACCTGAAGACATAATATTATCTCACAACTCAGTTATAAGAAGAAGAGTGAAGGGTTAGAGAAATGGCTTAGTGGTTAAGAGCACTGGCTGCTCTTGCAGAGGACCTGGGTTTGATTCCCAGTACCCACATGAAAGCTATCCATAACTCCAAACATCCACAACTCCAGTTCCAGGGGATACCTTCTTCTGACCTCCACAGGCACTGAACAAAAGAAGTGCACTTAGCACACGCAGGCAATGCACTCATACACATAAAATGAAAAAAAGTATCTTTTGAAAAAGAGGAACAGTGAAGAGACAAGATGTTTTTGTCAAGTAAATTAAAACAAACATGCTACAACAGACATGTTTACATAAAATAATAATGGTACATAGTTGTTAGGCTGGAGGTTTGGGACAAAGGCCAAGATGGCGTGGACGGGGAGGTCCCCACCTTTCTTTTCTGGGCAGGAGTCACGCTTGCAAAAGCCCATGAAGAAAGCCTGTGCAAACTACCAGACAAAGCCAACACTGAATCCCGCATTCTGAAGTGACCACTGGGACCTAAGACCCACCCACAGGGCCTTTATCTAACCTGCTTGGCCTCATTCCAGTACCTGACTAACACATCATCATCTCCCCTCCCCTGCCCAATAAAAAAATTCCTAGCTCAGCCCAGTGCACAAATCCCTTGACCTCCACCTGAGGGACCATTGAACTCGCCTAGGAAGTGCTTTTCCTGGACATAAAGCCTGGCTTTGTTTACTTTCAGTTCAGACTGATTCAGCTTTTCTTTCATTGTCAGGAATTTCTCAATAGTGTCTGATAGCACAATTCTAAGACAGCTGGGATTTGGGGTACAGAGTACTAAGAGGAAGGGGTATGACTAAGAAAACACTTTTTCTGGAATGCTATTAAGTTGTTTTGTCAGAGGGTAGGACACTTGAAATCTTAGTGAAGGATATCTGGAAGGATAGACCAATAAGCAGAGATTTCAGCACATTTGGGGCTAGAGGACACTGGCAGTCAGATCTTGCTAGTTAGGAGAGACATTGGTGACTATGCTATGGTTTCCATTGAAAATCTGTGAACCAGCAACAGTGGCCACATGCTGAGGGCTGCCTAACATGGAGGGCGATGCTGACCCAGGAAATCCTGCATTGAAACCACTGGGATAAAAGAGTACTATCTACAAGAAAGTAGATCTCACTGTATCACTAACAGTACCCAAGTAAACTGCCCTATCACTTATATCTTCTGTCACTCAGTCTTAGCTTGCTAATCCATCTCATTGGTCATTGTACCAAATTACAAATGTGATCATGCTACTTCCCTTAAAGTAGGCCCAACAATTAACTACTGTGTGCAGATGCATGGCTAATGTCTTTTACTCATATCCTACCATCTTCCATCATCTGACTTCTGCCTGTTTTTGGAGAAAGTAGAACAATGACAGGGACAAAATTGCTAGTCATCCTCATGAAGAGAGGGACCTCAGCCTGGCTCAAATGACTCTTCTCCCTTCTTGCTTTTTCTACTTTACTATACTCATGGACTTATGTGCACTTTCAGATATTGCTTTCTCTTAAAGCAGATAACTCAGTGATCATCTGAATTCCCTGGGGATCTTTAGAGTCATTTCCTTTCCTCTGCCTTTTAGGTTGGTGTCCCTCTAATATTTGTAAAAGTCACATGCCTTTAATCCTAATGTTACAAACAACACGTGCCAATATTAAGCAGCAGAAAACCACAAGCAATGACTTCTCTCAGTGAAGATCTTCAAAGTCCTTCACTGTTTGCACAGTCTAGGTTTAGGGGTGACTTCATCATGAACTGCGACTCTAGCTAACCAGTAGAATCCTAGAAGGCTAGTGTATTCATAAAATGAAGAACTGCTCCATCTAGTGCTGTAACTAGGATAGAAAGCTAGACCCTTCTGAAACACTACTGCAGTCCCCAAAGAATTAGAGAACAGTGCCTCAGGTGCACGTTAACACTTGTTCCCCCACATCTTCCTGGCTGGGTGCTGGGTTTGTGCACAGGGAAGTGGTGACTCTACAAGGCTGTGTCTTGGCTGCTGGCACAGAAGTACACAGCAGAGTCATCTTGTTCCACAGACTTGACTTGAAGATTTAAATGAGCTTTGCTGGAAGTTTGAGGTGAGAAGCAACTTGGAACTGTTTCATTTAAAATGAGATGTTGATTATTGTAGTTAAACATAATCTTCAGCAATTGCTTTGAGTCTTGCTTGTACCAGTACATAAAATTGTGGCCCAGATTTTGTTGACTTTTGAGAGATGCTTCATTTCCCACCTGGGTGACAAGATATTTTGGAGTCTGGAAAACAGTTGTCTCCAAAGGGCCTGTGAAAGAAATAAGCAGAATTTAAGAACATCGTAGGAAACAAGCATACTGAAAGAACCTCACAGGATTGTATCTCCTTCCTCAGGCACGCACCTACTCCCAAGAGGGCGAAGGCCACCCAAAAGAGGAGCCCAGATCCCATGGTAGAGGCAGAGCGGTCCAGCGCGGCAAGGGACTGATGCAGGATTCCGCTGCAGCTAGCAGAGCAGGCTGCAGTTTCCAAGATGTTGGTGATGTCACAGCCTGGGGCTCTTTCCCATTCTCAGGATCTCCTTGAAGAATTATTGTGCATTTGCTCCTTTCAAGGCATGTTGGAATTTCTAGAGAAAGTCTGAATTGATTGGGGTTAGTATGCTGCTTCGGGGTGTGTTTGTGACCTTCATTCAGCTATCTGCATCCCCTTCCTCAGCCGCAGGAGTTGGCCACGCCCCTTCCTCCACCCCACCCCCTTTTCTAGGCTGCTGTCACAAGGTGAGAATGACTTTCTTTCCCTGGAGATTTTCTTCTCTTCCCAATAAGGTAGGGCCATTCCACTTAGTTCTTGGATGTCTGTTTTATGCTGGGGACTCTGTGATTTCCCAAGAATGGACATGAGATTGATTCATTTGGGACCTCACCTCAAACCACCTTCAGCCACTTAAGATGGATCCGTATCAGGATGGGAGCAAGCCACGTTGCTGAGTATTTAAGAATAAATTTCCCCTTCGCTCCTTGCAACATCCTCTATCTGAGGGCAGCAGCTATTTGAGCTCTGGCGGAAGGACGTTGTTAGGTCTTACCAAGTGACCCTGTGTGGGGAGCAAAATGGTTATGGCGCTCCAGGACAACACTAAAGTTGGGGAAAAAAAAGATTTACTTGTCCTTAAATGGTCTAGGAAACACTTTTATTTTTTCTACATATTTTACAGCCCAATTTATGGCCCAGGATTTATCAACCTGGGATCTATTTACATACAGTACTATATAATTCTTTGCTGTGCTTTCCTGTGCCCTGTAGTTTACCAGCATCTCTGGCCTCTACCTAATCCTCTCCCTTACTCACTCTAAAGCCCAGGCTGGCTTCAAGCCCCCTTCCCCAACTCATGACAACAAAATGCATGTTCAGACATGCCAAGTCTTCCAAGCTAAGAACCCCTCTTTCTATTCCTTCCAATGTCCCAGCTCCTCTGCAAGCCTACAAACCTCCCACCCTGGACTCAGGGAATTGGTAAGGTTACATCGCCACCTAGTGGTCTGTTAAGCACAGTACTCACATCCCTTTGGCCTTAGTGGATGGAGTCAGGTCCGCAACCAGCAGGAGTGATTAGAGATCTACAGCTGACAGAAAGGCCTGTTCCACAAGGAGAGAGAGGAGGGGAGGGGAGAGGAGGAGGATGAAGGGAGGGGAGGGGAAGGGAGGGGAGGGGAAGGGTTGAGGTGAGGGGAGGGGGGAGCGGGGGGAGGGGTGGGAGGGGAGGGGAGAGACAGACAGGCAGACTTTGTCATGGTTCAGTTGCATTTCACTGAACACAGAACTAGCTCTAAGGATACAGCAGTAAATCAAAGAATAAGCACAGCCTTCCTGGAATATTAAAAGTTTTTTGTTTTAGACATTAAATGCAAAGCAAGGGAACGATAATAATCTCATTTAGGATATTAGTATTTTGATAGGAATAAAAGGAATTGAATCCAGGTGGGAGTCTTAACATCTGTAATCCCAGGACTCAGCAGAGGCAGGAGGATTTCTCTGAGTTGAAAGCCAACCTGAGCTATAGAGTGAGTACCAGACCAGCTCGAACTAAACAACAAGGCTCTGTCTCATCTAGCACTCGGGAGGCAGAGGCAGGCAGATCTTTGTGAGTTCAAGGCCAGCCTGGTCTACAGAGTGAGTTCCAGGACAGCTGTGGCTACAGGGAAAACCCTGTCTCAAACATACCCCAAAAAGAAAAAAAAAAAAAAAAAAAAAAAAAAAAAAAACCTTCAAAAATGCACAGATTGCCTGGAGAATAAGGATACAGAATATGTGTGGTGTGGAGGCCATGAATTTTGTTGAAGTCCTTTACACAGCGTCCCATTTTCTCCTCTACACAATGACAGGCTGAAGTCAATAATGTTCAGTGCTTTGTACACTCTGTGAACAATCAGCAATGCCTCAGCACTTGCTTCACAAAGCTTACATGTGAAGCCCATCAAAGAAAGGGAAAGGGGGGGAAAGGAAAACAAAGGATCAAAGAAGGAAACAGAAGAAGCAGAACAGCCAGGGAAGAAGGAAGAGGAGGAAGAAGGGATGGAGATGAAAATTAAGGTGGAGAGACAGAGAGAGGGAGCAAAGAAAGGAAAGGAAAGGAGAGGCAGAGAACGGAGGGAAGAAGGCAGTGACAAGAGGATGGATGATGGTGATGAGAACCACGTAAAGAGGGGGAGATTCTGGAAGAGTAGATTTGAAATACTTTTTGTCCTATTTTGTGCAAATATTCTTTTTACAGTATTTTATTTATATTTATTTTATATGTATGAGTGTATTGCCTGCAAGTGTATAAGTGCACCTATGTCCTGCAATGTCCATGGAGGTTAGAAGAGGGCGTCAGATCACCTGGAACTGGATTTATGGATGATTGTTAGTCACCATGTGGGTGCTGGGAACCAAACCTGGGTCCTCTGCAAGAGCAGCCAGTGTTCTTCTCCAGGGGGTCATCTCTGTTGCCCCTTTATGCAAATATTCTTGACACAATCAGGGGACAATGGCTTGAAAAGATGCTAAAATAATACCAATCTACAGATTACCTCAAATGAGGTAATGTAAGTTATAGACATTATTTTAATTTTTATTAGTTATTATTTTTGACATGGTCTCCCATAGCCCCAGCCCACCTGGAACTCAGTATGTAGACCAGGCTGGCCTCAATCTCACAGAGGTTTGCCTGCCTCTACCTCCTGAGTTCTGGGATTAAAGGCCTGTGCCAAGACACCTGACATAGTTTTTAAATATTTTTATTCACATTTTATTTTTTTATTTTATGTGTATGAGTGTATTATCTGCATGTATGTAAGTGCACCCATATCATGCAATCCCTGTTGAGGTCAGAAGAGGGCGTCAGATCCCCTGGACTAGAGTTATGGATGGTTGTTAGCTTCCATGGGGGTGCTAAGAACGGAATGGAACTGGGGTCTTCTACAAGAGTAGCCAGTGCTCTTAGCCACTGAGCATCTCTCCAGCCCCCATCTTTTTATTTTTATTTAATGTGTATGAGTGTCTTATGCGCATGTATATAAATACCCCCATGTATGGCAATGTGTGCTGGATAACTTTAGTGTCAACTTGACACACCTGGGTTGAGGGAGCCTCAATTGGGGAATTGGCTCCATTGGATTGGCCTGTGGCCACATCTGTGGAGCATTGTCTTGATGGTCGAGCAGTGTGGGAGGGCCCAGCCCACAATGAGTAGTGCCACCCTGGGCAGGTTGTTGTGTACTGTATAAGAAAGCAGGATGGGCATGAGCCAGGGGAGCAAGCCAGTGAACAGCACTCCTCCATGCCTTGTGCTTCAGCTCCTGCCTCCAGGTTCCTGCCCTGAGTTCCTGCCTTGGGCTCCCTAAGTGATGAACTGTGACCCAGGAGATGTAAGCTGAATAAACCCTTTCCTCCCCAAGTTGGTGTTGGTCAGAGTGTTTTGTCACAGCAATGGAAGACAAACTACAACAGAAATTGGTACCAGAAGAGTGGGGTATTGCTGTGACAGACCTGACCTTGGTGTTTTGGGGAAGGATTGTGGAGGCGTTTGGAACTTTGGGCTGGGAAGATCATTGAATGCCTAAAGATTGTTGCTGTGGAGCTTGGAGCAGTTTTGCTGAAGGAGTTGTAGAAGATGGAGGCCTGGCTTGTGAAGTTTCTAGTTTCAAAGGAGAGCAGAGATCATCAGGACTGTGTAATCTGTGGGTTCTGGTCAGCTGGGGCTGTGGAGAATCAGCTGTAAGTAACAAGAGACCAGAACCTGAAGTGAAACTTTTGTGGTACTGGGGCAATTGATGCTGGTTAGCTGGGGCTGAAAAATCAGCTGTAAGTAACAAGAGACCAGCATCACTGAGGTGAAATCTTCTGGGGAGAATATCTTCAAGGTCAGCACACAGAAGCTGTGACCCAGAAAGGGCCTGAGCCTCCATCTCGAGCCAGAAGCCGGACTTGGTAACGTGTAAGAGTCTCCTATATGGTTCCGGTGTTGAAATTTGAGGGGGTCACAGAGAGCAGCCGAGGCTTGGCACTGTGAGAGGTCAGGAAAGACCATTGGTGGAAGTGCACCTCGGTTGCTGTGAAGACCCCAGGATTGCAGGGGTCATGGAGAGAAGCTGAGGCTTTGCACCAGGAGAGGTCAGAAGAGACCATTGGTGAAGGTGCTGCCTCAGTTTCAGTAGCGACCCCAGCTTTTTGGAGATGCCGGTACCCTGGGACGACCACCAAGAGCAGCGGTAGGTGTAGAATGGAGTCGGCCTGGGCCTGCGAGATGAGTGTGCCACGGACGGCAGAGTCGGAGAGGGGGAGCTGCCGAGACCCTTTGGAGCCCAGAAGATCGTGAGTGAATCCCAGGTGTCCAGCCTTGAGCTACTTTGCTGGACTTAGGTTTTGTTTGAGAGTGCCTGATTCTTCCCTTTGAAATAAGACAGTACTTGTTTTGGATTTTACAGCAGCCCACAGTTAAGAGACTTTTAATGGACTGTGAACTTTTAAGTGTTTGGACATTTTAAGGACTGTGGGGCTTTTAAGGTTGTACTGTCTTAGGTTGTGATTAATGTTAACATCATACTTTGGGGATAAGAACTGGAAAGGTGGTGGTTTACTAGTGATGTGTTTTGTGTGTCAACTTGACACACCTGGGTTGAGGGAGCCTCAATTAGGGAATTGGCTCCATTGGATTGGCCTGTGGCCACATCTGTGGAGTATTGTCTTGATGGTCGAGCAATGTGGGAGGGCCCAGCCCACAATGAGTAGTGCCAACCCTGGGCAGGTTGTTGTGTACTGTATAAGAAGGTGGGCTGGGCATGAGCCAGGGGAGCAAGCCAGTGAACAGCACTCCTCCATGCCTTGTGCTTCAGCTCCTGCCTCCAGATTCCTGCCCTGAGTTCCTGCCTTGGGCTCCCTAAGTGATGAACTGTGACCCAAGGAGATGTAAGCTGAATAAACCCTTTCCTCCCCGAGTTGGTGATGGTCAGAGTGTTTTGTCACAGCAATGGAAGACAAACTAGAACACAATGCTTTTGGAGGTCAGAAGAAAGCTCAAATCCCCTGGAATTGGAGTTACAGATGACTATGTTCTGCCACGTGGGTGCTGAGAACTGAACCCAGATCCTCTGCAGGAGCAGCCAGTGCTCTTAACCGCTGAGCCATATCTCCAGCCCCAATATATATTTTTTTTTTACAAAAAGTGAAAAGCAAGATTTTTAATGATCTATCAAGAACTGCCTGAAAGGGGGAAAAAGGAACACAATTATTTAGAGTTTCTTCTCTGCTTGGGCCGGGTGAGCTGGAGCACAGGGGGAGCCGGAGGTTCCCGGAAAGAGCCAGGCTTCGGTGAAAACAGAAGAGGGAAGAGAAATGAAAGAGTTTAGCGTGGCTGTCACTTAATACGCAAAAAGCAGAGAGCTGTGACAGGACGAGTGGGATGGGGCAGAGGACGGGGAACAACCAGAACCAGCAGAGGGAGAGCGGGCCGAGTGGCGGCTGCCACCAGCTTTGGACACTGCACCAATTTGGCTTTCTTTAATCTTATATTTCAGCCATGCCTTGGAGTTTCTGTCTCTGTGGAAAAGGTGTTTGTGTCGGTATGTTTCACATATGAAGTCATCATCCTAAAGCAGAAACCTCCATCTCGGCTTCTGCTCTATGTGACTTGCATCAGAGCAAACTCCCCGAGAAGCCAAGGGCTACCACTGGGAGCTCCAGCAGAACAGGGTATAGAGAGAACCTCTTTCCCCCAGACTTGTCTAATGTAGCTACCACAGCACAGGAACCCACATAGATTTCAGTGTCATCAGATGCCATCTCTCTTCACTGGTGCTCAAGGTAAACTTCCCAGCTCTGAAAGGACACAAAGAACATGACTATCTTTCCATTCTGCTACCTGGCTGCAAGTTACCAGTGGCTCTGACCCTGTGTTCTTACAGACAGAAACGTCAAGTCAACATCCATATGAAGACATGTGATCCTGCAGGTATATCAACCAGTTTTCCAAGTAAAAATTCAGATCAAACCAAATGAGACAATCTGTAACAAGTGTTTTGCCGTTCAACTTTATAATTAGTTGTCTTGTTTGCTTATTTAACTACTTAAGACTCAACTCTTCCCTTAAAATATTTACATTTGATATTTGTACTGGTACATGGATCATTAAGCATTTAATCTCTAGTCATTTGAAAGAGATGGCTAACAAAAATTAAGTGTAATGCTATGGAATAAAGACATTATTTGTTAACATTAAAAACGATCATAGTTCCCTTTATTTATGTTATTGGGAGGATGTTGCAAAAATTTCCGGACCCCAAATTAAAGTTATTCAGTATTAATTTTTTATTTTGATTTTTAGAAGTATCTGTACTTGTGTTTTCTGATTTTCATAACTCTCAGAAGATTTTGAAAAAGGGCTCAAAATACAAAAAGATGGGAGATTTAGATTTCAGCATATAAAAATGAGCTGGAAATCAGTAGATTCCTTTTGTTTGTTCTAAGATGAACTGTGAAATTAACTTTCACAGAAAAGCTCATTGTTCTCTGCCTGAGTGACTCAGCTAGACTTTCAGTTCGTGCTATAGACTATATATGGTAGTGTGGATAGATATTCTGAGAATTTCTTCTCCTTCCTTAGCAACTAAAGTGTGATTTCATGACATTGTTGGATTTCCAAGAACCATGGGAAATTTCACATGCTTTATTTAAAGGTGAAATGGAGCCATAAGTAAAAACAATGAAGCAAGCTGCTTCAGATCTACATTCTGAACTGAAATCAACACCACCTGCTTTTCTATTTCTATGTGTCTTAGTATCATTTAGATATTTTGGTATCTGGACAAGTCTAGCTTTCAGGGATATTTGTAGCTACATATAGAAGTTGGGAATTGAGTCCAAAAGGATTCAGTTCCTGCTATTTTTCAACATTCCTGCTGCAATTTTGATGGGACCATTTTTCAAATCTAGAAGTTTTTCTTTCACTACTTGAATGCTTGAACTCCAGGAAAGCAGAGGACCACTCCACGGACAAATAGACCTTTCTAGTAGGAAATGAGGTTCTTGGTCTTTTAGGGTCTGATTACTGGCGTTCTCTCCCCTACTGCACCTGTAAGCTCCCTGAGGAGCCCCTGCCCTGCTTGGCTCCTGGCTGGGCTCAGAAGCTCATATCATTCAAAACAAGACTAGACTATACTGAGTTGAAGCATAAGTGTGGCCCAAGAACTTCCCTTACTTCTTGCAGGAATGGGTCTTCCACCTGCACCAGCCTGTGGGTTTCCAGCCTCCCCGGTTCAAACCCTCCTTTCTAATCTCCCTCAGGCTCACATGCAAGAAGTCTGTCCTGCCGTTTGCTGGAACAACACCTGAACTTCAGTGTAAAGTGGAGTCTGTGTTTAGCCCCTCACATGATAGCACTGGCTCACAGCCACAGCAGACCACACTTTCCCATGATATAAATAAGTCCAAAGTTTGTCTTAACCCTCGCTCACCCAGTAAATTTTCTGAACCTCTTTAGAGTTCTCTGAATCCCAGAGTCACAGCTCCCCCTTGTGGCCAGAGAATTAAAAAGCATTCTAATCTTCCTACTTACGTTCTATTTATGGTATTTGTTGAACAACAAGATATTTTCCACCTTAAGATTAAAGTGTTGAAACAGAAAGTAGGGTAATGTAACCTGCCTCAAAGGGGTGAGAACATTTAAAAGAGATACTGTGATGCAGTCACTGAAAAATTAAAAATTTGAAGGCTATTCAGGCAATAAATAAATGATTACAATATAAATTTAGGAAAGCAGCAAGGCAGTAAGCCAGGCTACATGGAGTGTGGAGCATCTCCCTGTTCTTTCCCTTAGCTCACTCCAATGGTTCCTTCAGGCTACAGAGTGTTAGCCCAAACCCAGGAAGACAAATGTAACAGATTTTCTCTCATTTGTTGGATCTGAATCTTGAATCTTGAGATAGTATGTGTTTCATTTGGAATATCTAGAGAGGTCGGAAAATTAGCAGGGAGTGGGAAGGTGTCTTTCAAGGAAGGGAAGATAAAATGCAATGGCATAAAGGAATAAAAGGAAATAATTTAGAAGGAAATGTTAAATGAGGTGGAGGTGGGAGGTCAGGGTAGAGGAAGGAATAATGGGAAGGATAACAAACACTAAAGATCTTTTGAAAAAGTCAGGTGGAGACCCATTGCTGTAGAAAGGTCCTAAAATATATACATATGTATATATTTTAAAGCAGTTTAAATGGAGTTGTCCTGCAATAGAGTGGCAATGCTCCTGTTAGACTCCACAGCATAACAAAATACCCATTGCCAGGAATAGGTTATTTCTAATGAGGTCAAATAGACTCCCAAACATTACAGGTTATTGCCAATGTTCTTGATTACCCTCCAGAGACTGACAGTAAGACCCTCTTGCTGAAGACACCACATATCTGCAGCCAAATACATGGAGAAACCAAAATGGTGCTGTTCTGAAAATATCCTTACTGGGTTGCTTTCATAGTTGTGGAAGCAGCTATATTCGATACCAAAGGATAAAATCAGTCATTAATCTTAACTAGCTTGAAGCCTGCAAGCTACCATAGCAAGTGGCCAAAAAGATATGCCTACTGTTCAATAGTTGCATGAATATCATAAGAGTTACTGAATACTTTCTGAATAGATTTAAGGAACTCTCCAAAGATGAAACTCAAAAATTGCACAATTATCAGGGGCACAAATCAGTGGCAAGACAGATCATAAGCCATAGGAGAGACCCTACTACCTCTATTCTTTTTTTTTTAATTAGTTTTTATTGATGCTTTGTGCATTTCATACATTTTTCCAATTCATTCAGGCTATTTCCCTTTCCCTCCCCCCCCCCACCCCCACCCCATCCCAGATCATGCATTCTGCCATTTAAAATTTTAAATTTTTAACATTTTTAAATTTAAATTTTTCAGTGATCTGCATCATAATTTACTATGTGGGATATAAAATATGTTACCCTTCATCTACTGTTATTCCCATTTGCCAATTTTATCACATTTTCAAAGTACTAGCCTATAGAATTGATTTCAGTTTCTGTAATAGACAGCATTTCTTTAAAAAGTTTCAGTTTTGCCTATGAATGCTGTCTAAAATCCCAAAATTACCATCTCTCTCTTCGTACAACTCCCAGTTTATTCCTCTGTGCTGAATGTTTAACATTTGTGTGACCCAAGGAATAGGTACTACTGAAAGACAACATGTATATTGATGCTTTAAAACTGTACATAAATCTCAGATGTTACATGTGTTAATTATCAATAATATGATTTAATGAGCACTTATAGAAAAAAATGATTTTTTGTATTATTAAATAGTTTAACTACTAAAAAAATAAAAATAAAAAAGAAATAAAAGAGATTATCGTGTCGTCCCCGTTGTTTTTATGTCCAGGCTATTGGAAACAATGGGTCCCCAAGAAATTAGAGTTCCCCATAAATCTCACTGGCCCAGTAGAAGGGAAACTTGTCTCCTGCAAAAGATGTGCAAGTTGCCAGACTATGTCAGGTGAGTACAGCTAAAAGAATTATGGGGTCAATGATATTCTGGACCAAACTACTTAGATATGCTTAACAAACAAACAAAATACTCTAAAACTTGATCTATCTACTATGGCGTGGGCGGGGGGGCGGGGGGGGCAGTAAGGCGACAGAGGTTTTAGAGACCAGGGAATAAATAGTGGGAATGTGGAAAGGGAGTCCTCTGTCACTGCTCTGGGCTCATTTAACACAAATTTCTCAAGAGAACTGAGAACTTGGTGCCCACTGCATGTGCATAGAGGCAGAATAGCCCCCCACCCCAAAGGGTGACTTAAGCCCATTAGGAAGAAAGGAGCCTCTTAAAGTGCTAAGAGAACATTGATGTCATTGTCTTCAGGGGCCCTCAGCTTCAGAAACACCTTTCACGGGAAAAGAGAAGGAGGCTTTGTCCCAGGAAGACATAAGTCTGACCCAGGATCCCTCTCCCACTCAGTCTGAGAAGTCAGTCAAAGCTCATGGTCTGAGGTGTAGACTATGGATGTCATAGATACTCTCAAGACATTTAAAAATCTCAGGCAGGCAAGCCCAGGGGGGGGGGGGGGAGGGGGGGTGTGGGGGGGGGGGGGGGGGGGGGGGGGAGGGGGNGTTTGGGCTAACACTCTGTAGCCTGAAGGAACCATTGGAGTGAGCTAAGGGAAAGAACAGGGAGATGCTCCACACTCCATGTAGCCTGGCTTACTGCCTTGCTGCTTTCTTAAATTTATATTGTAATCATTTATTTATTGCCTGAATAGCCTTCAAATTTTTAATTTTTCAGTGACTGCATCATAATTTACTATGTGGATATAAAATATGTTACCCTTCATCTACTGTTATTCCCATTTGCCAATTTTATCACATTTTCAAAGTACTAGCCTATAGAATTGATTTCAGTTTCTGTAATAGACAGCATTTCTTTAAAAATTTCAGTTTGCTATGAATGCTGTTCTAAAATTCCCAAATACATCTCTTCTGTACAACTCCCAGTTTATTCCTCTGTGCTGAATGTTTAACATTTGTGTGACCCAAGGAATAGGTACTACTGAAAGACAACATGTATATTGATGCTTTAAAACTGTACATAAATCTCAGATGTTACATGTGTTAATTATCAATAATATGATTTAATGAGCACTTATAGAAAAATAATGATTTTTGTATTATTAAATAGTGTTACACTACTAAAAAAAATAAAAATAAAAAAAAATAAAAGAGATACTGTGTCCCTGTTTTTAATGTCAGGCTATTGGAAACAATGGGTCCCAAGAAATTAGAGTTCCCCATAAATCTCACTGGCCCAGTAAGAAGGGAAACTTTTCTCCTGGAAAAAGATGTGCAAGTTGTCAGACTATGTCAGGTGAGTACAGCTAAAAGAATTATGGGGTCAATGATATTCTGGACCAAACTACTTAGATATGCTTAACAAACAAACAAAATACTCTAAAACTTGATCTATCTACTATGGCGTGGGCGGGGGGGCGGGGGGAGTAAGGCGACAGAGGTTTTAGAGACCAGGGAATAAATAGTGGGAATGTGGAAAGGGAGTCCTCTGTCACTGCTCTGGGCTCATTTAACACAAATTTCTCAAGAGAACTGAGAACTTGGTGCCCACTGCATGTGCATAGAGGCAGAATAGCCCCCCACCCCAAAGGGTGACTTAAGCCCATTAGGAAGAAAGGAGCCTCTTAAAGTGCTAAGAGAACATTGATGTCATTGTCTTCAGGGGCCCTCAGCTTCAGAAACACCTTTCACGGGAAAAGAGAAGGAGGCTTTGTCCCAGGAAGACATAAGTCTGACCCAGGATCCCTCTCCCACTCAGTCTGAGAAGTCAGTCAAAGCTCATGGTCTGAGGTGTAGACTATGGATGTCATAGATACTCTCAAGACATTTAAAAATCTAGGCATGGCAAGCCCAGGGGCATAGACCGAAGTGTAACTGCAGAATAGTGGTTCTCTCTGTGAATAACTTTGAGAAAAATAGACTCACAGATTCTATAAAGAATGATGTTTTAGTTCTCAACCCGATATGATAAGTTCCACGTTCTTTTGGGACTTTAAGTAGAGGTGTTTTAATTCTCTGAATTATTTGTCAAGTTCCAAATTTTATGCAGCACATGGGAAAAGTTCATTCAAATGTCTCATCCCAGATGCCATTTGATCTTCCCTTGATAATTAGTGACAGAGTAAAGACTTAATAGAAACGAACTTGCTGCATTTCAGTATTTCATAAGACTCTGAAGAGAGCTCCTTTCCTTATGCAGAAAGTGAAGAAAGAATTCCTAGAGGTCAATAAAGCCAAAGCTATGCAGAGGAGTTTATGTAATGGTGTTTAAGGTGGGGTTAACTAAATGAGTGACAGGAGGTTTCCCTCCTGCCTCTCTGTAGGGTGTTTCTATTCAAATGTAAACAGCCTCAAAAGAATCCCAGCTTTCAGAGCTGGAGTGGATTATTACCAACAAAATTCACACCAAACCAAGTAGAGAAGTTCCTCACAATCGAACGGATTCATTTTGAAAGCATTTGTGACTACAAAAGCAATAAGGACTCAAAAGATCAAAATTTCAGCTGACAAGCACTTTTCCCTAAAAAAACCACTTACTAATTTAGCCTAGAGTGGCTGAAGTAAGAAAAAGTACTGATGGGGCTGGAGAGTTAGCCTACGGGTTAAGAGCACTGACTGCTCTTGCAGAGGACCCGGGTTCGATCCCCAGCACCCACATGGTGGCTAAAAACTGTCCGTAACTCCAATTCCAGGAGAACTCCAGTTCCAGGGGAATCTGAGACCTTCTTCTGACCTCTGCAGCATTGCACAACACGCGTGCACAACCCTCCATGCAGACAGTACATTCATACACATTAAAAAAAAAAAAAAAAAAAAGAAGAAAAAGTACTGAGAGTGGGGTGCTCCAAAGCACAATCCTCACCTTTGGAAATGTAGAAAAATATTTATGCTGTGTTAGTGATCAGAAAGCCTCAGAAAGCAAAGGGAGCAGAGACTTCTTGAAGGCCTCTCTGAACTCACCTTGGAACCAATGTCAGTACTAATCAATGTTCTTATGGGTTATGTTGTTTCTGGAAGGTTAGTCACTTTCTCATTAATAAATGTGAACTATGGTGCTATCAAAAAAAAAAAGAAAAGAAAATGGCCATAAGAATGCTTTGAGGAGAAGAAAATGTTTAGAACCAGATCATGATGATACTGGAAAAGCTCCACAAATTTATTAAAACTCATGGTATTGTATACCTGAAATTCATAAGTATGATATTCTATAAATTTCACTTCAATAAAGCTGCCATCATTAAACTTGAAACTTAAATGGCTATTCTTTAAGACCAAGGGTTAACAGCTATCCCCAAAGCTGAGGGGAAGCCCAACTTCAATTTAATTCAATTGTAAGATTAATTAAAATGACCCATCTCTGTTACAATTTCTCAGAAAACGCATTCTCAGCCCTTTCAGGAGGAAGATGAAATTGTTCAAAGCCTCAAACTGTCTCTTTAATTTTTCATACACAAAATCTAGAATTCATATGAATTATTTGGTGTATGAGGAAACCAAGATCATATTGCCCAAACCAAGAACTAAAAACAGATTAAAACTGAAAAACTTAGCTATTAAATTTATTCGACACTGGCTTTAAAATAAGCAATGTTAGTATATTTAACAAAATAATGAAAGACTTGCAGTAGACATTTAAAAGCTATAATCAAGATCTAGATGAAAATTTTAGAACTGAAATATACTGACTGCCTAAAATTAAAAGAATTCAAAATATATGTTTAAAATCAGAATAGATGAAGCTTGAAATAATTGTTAAGCTGGAACACAGGGTAAGTGAAAATATATAGACTAAATCAGACAAACAAAAAAGACATAAAACACAAATTAAAGCACATGTGGTTGTTTGGATGAGAATGTCCTCCTTAAGCTCCCAGTATTTGAACACTTGGTCCCTAGTTCAGGGTGCTATTTGGGGAGGGTCATGCATGCTTGAAGAGGTAATTGCTGTCTCCTGCTTTCTCCTGCCTCCTGCCTTCTCCTGCTGTTTCTGCCCTACCTCGATAGATAGATTCTTATCTCTCTGGAACTGTTGATTAGCCCAATAAACTCTTTCTTGTATAATTGCCTTAGTCATGTTGCTTTAATCACAGCAACAGGAAAATAACTAATACAACATATTAATTAGGCCACTGCTGTAGCAGGTGGCTGACCATCAATCTAAGACCTTCTAGAGAGTCAAGCCAATATAAAGCCTTTAATCCATCAGCTCCCCCACTTGAACTAAGTCTGTACGAGTGTCATGCAGGATACCACTGTATCTCATGATAGCAGCAGGGTATTTTGGGAACACAACATCCACCCTTAAGAGTGAGTCAGTGTCTGCATGGTTGGATTCAAAGATGCAGTTCATTCTTCTAAGTCCAAATAATTGGGCCTTCAAGTTGGTGGTCAGCTGCAATAAGTACAAACACAGGTGGCCAAGAAGAACATACTACAAGGCAATGCAACCCAAGGAAATAGCTGACATTCCTTGCCTGCCTCCCAGATTACCAATTATGGGTTTCCTTCAGACTTGTTCCACACTTCAGCAGGCTGCTGTTGTTCAGTAAGACGACCCTGATCTTTACTCCTTTGGGCTTTGACCCCTTGGGTGAATTTACTTTTTCATGCTATGACTGATTAACTACCAAAATTGTCACTGTCACCAGGAATCGAAGCACCAAAAGATAATTGATTGAATTCCTCAGATTCCAGAACAACATTTTCTTGCTTCCCATGTGGAGCAGCAAATCTATAATCACGTGATTATCATTTCATTTTTTTATCTACCAACTGAATTTTTTTTGTTTCAGATAAAGTTGTGTGGGAGCTCAAGTGAGTGAATTGGCCATTCTTTAAGTCTTCCTATGGTGGTGGCAAATAATAATAACAACAACAACAATAATAGGTAAATAAATGGATTCAAATGTTTATAGCTGATGTTGTCTGCAAATTTTTCTCCTAGTTTTTTCTGACTTATGAGTAAACCCATTCTTTTCCTCTTGAAGACATCCATCCATCCATCTTCTCTACTCCATTTCTCTAAGGACAGTAGATGTTACTGGGAATCCAGTATGTTCGTATGTTTGCCCCATGTCCATTTAAATGTGACGAGTTCGCTCCTGTGTCTGACCCTAAATGCTACTTAAAGTTTGCTTCCCATTTTTGCCTTTATAAAGCCCAACCGTATTCTGGAGTCTCCTCTGCTGTTATAGACCTCTCTTGACCTTGGAGCAGTAGTCCAATATTAAACTCCATCTTAACTATTCTCTTCCTTAATTCCTATGTGGCTTAAAATAATTACCTTAAACGCATTAATCACAAAGGTTGACAGGGTCCTCAGGGGCTTCTTGTTCTTACCCACATGGTGGGAAAAGCTCTCTGATGTTTAGGCCCTGCATTGAGTTCCTTTTCTTACTGACAATTTCTCTTGGGGACCTCATTCTCAAGCAATCACATGAGGAACTGGAAATAATCACTCCACCTTATGACTTATGATGGTTTATCTAAACAACTTTTAATGAAACAAAAATAATTTCAGCAAAGGTAAAATGGGGGGAAAGTAACATACAGGTCACTTAGTCACTTACTGAACAATGGTTTTCTTATGTCTATTGTCCAGTTAAATTCTGTGATGTTTGTAGAAAATTTGCCTATTTCATGCCCTCTGTCCATTCCTGCCTGAGATATTCTGTCTTGGTTATTTAATTCAAATATTATTTGTTTAAATACAAGTACAACAGCCGGGCGTGGTGGCGCACGCCTTTAATCCTAGCACTCGGGAGGCAGAGGCAGGCAGATCTTTGTGAGTTCAAGGCCAGCCTGGTCTACAGAGTGAGTTCCAGGACAGCTGGGGCTACAGGGAGACCCTGTCTCGAAAAGACCAAAAAAAAAAAAAATTAGTTTTTATTTTGCTTGGTTGTTTTCAACAACTACAATACAACAATAATAGTAACCATAAGATCATGTCATAAAACATAAAACCTCATTATATACAAAAAACAAATGTGCCAAAAGTCTAATCAGTGGATTTTGAATAAATGAGATCTTTTTTAAAAGGGACAGGATATAGTGATGATGGATCCAATTTGGTTAAGTACTTTTTTTTTTATTTCAAAGGCAGATGTACTCCTTTGTGGACATTTCATTTGATTATTGTTCTCTCTGGAAAATTTGAATTTCCCAAACTAATTTTGCATCATGGGACGGTCATTCCAGACAGTCCCCTCTATGGTATAATCATATTCCAAACAAATGGAATAACAATAGCAAAACGAAGGCCACTGAACTCTTAATGGGGGAGCTTATTCCCCCGGCCTTAATTGGTTCAAGCTGCTCTCCTGAAATGTACAGAATCCCAAGGAGACTGGAGACTCTCTCGGAACCAGCTTTATGTCAAGGTAACCCAGCACTGTGTGGGCCTGAGGATTGGGGCTGACAGTTTCACCCCTGAAAACAGGGACTCAGGAATGGATAAACAACAAAAGAAAAGATTTTCCAAGTCCCTGTGGTTTGGTCTCTAGGAGAGTCTTCTCAGACTAACTCAGAACTATTAATTAATTTCAGAAAGAGTTTTAATGTCTTGTTTGTCCAGTTTCTGTTCTTTCACAACAGATTAAAAGCAATTTAGAATGGGGTGTGGTTAACCCAGGGTGTGGAGAGAGCATCTAGGAATGTCCTATCACAAGAGAAAATGGATGCCACTTAGAAACAAGGGCTGTCCTGTGCCATCACCTCTCATGAACTTGCATNAAAAAAAAAAGTACATATTGGAAGGAGAATTGGTGAGACACTAAATTGGTTTACAAAAGATTTCCCGGGTATACAAGCCCAATGAAGAAACTTAAAACAACTTAAGATTCTGTGCTCCATTCAGCTGCAGACACAGTCTCACTTAACCCTGTGTGGACAAAGAACTTGACACTGTGATATTCAGCAAACTGACAGGTGGTGTTGTGGGCTGAGGTTTCTGCTTGACTCCTGTGGACTGCCGAACTAGTCTCAGGACCTGTTACACCCACAGCTTCCTGGCTAGATTGAGGTTTGTGTACAGGGAGCCTGGAGCTCTGCAGGGCTGTGTCTTGGCTGCTGGCACACAGATATGTGGCTGAGTCTTCTAGCTCCAGGGCTCCCACTTCAAGGTCTAAGTGGGACTTATCTGGATTGTCAGGTATGAAGCGACTTGAAACTGTGTGATTTTCAATGAGTTTGTTATAGTTATAGGAAAACATGAGCTCTAGCGACTTCTTAGCACTCTGTTGGTACCAATACATGGCATTGTGTCCCAGATATTGTTCGCATCTCAGAGTCCTTTTACTCCCCACGGCCGTGACCAGATGTCTTGGTTTCTGGGTAATTCTAGGGTCCACCGGACCTGTGGGAACAACATAAATAAATAAATAAATAAATAAATAAATAAATAAATAAATAAATAAATAAACCAATTTAACCTTTGGGAGAATGTTTTAAGAAATTTCCATAAAGCCTAGAAGTGAATAGACTAAGAACATTACTCACCTGCTACCAGGAGACAAAGGATCAGCCAGAAGAGCCTGGAGCCCATCAGGTAAGATGAGACCTATGTCTCCCTCTCAGGGCTCTGGTTTCCTGGGTGCCTTTCCCTGGCCCTGTGAGAGGTTTGCTTGGCAGCTCACTACTCCTGCAGGTAGCTGCAGCTCACACTTCCTCTTTGCCCCATATGCTTGTCAGGGATGAGCCTGCATGCTCAGGCCTCCCCGGCTCCTCAGACCGCTGCCTGCAAGAGCAAACGGAACACTCCTTCTTCCTTCTGCTTTGTACTTACACCACCCTCCCCCCCTGACCCCCCAGCTCCCCCACGCACATACGAAGTCACTTCCTTTGGGTGGACACTCTACCCTCTGTCTTTTGTGGACCCAGAATAAGCAGACCCAGGCTTTCTCTCCCTCATTCTACATCAGGGAGGCAGCCTCCTTGCTCATTTGGAGCTCTTCCTGAAGCCAGCTGCGCACCATTTCAAGACATAGTAATTTAATGCTAACTAGATGGGAAGCACCTGTGTGGTTCTGAGAAAAGAAGGAGAGCAAGATCCTGCAGTTCCTATCCTATGGAGTGTCTCATCTTTTAGGGGCTCAGTATCGAACAGAAGAACAGATACATGCAAGAACAATTGGCCTCAAGGGACTGAGCCCAAGGGATTTCAGAGACATTCAGTGTCTTCAAGCTCTACTCACATCATCTCTCCTCAGTCAGAACAAGGAGCAGATCAGAACAAGTAAGGCCCGAGGCTTTACTACTCGCAATGACTCCTTTGCTGACTTCACCAGGGTTAAGAATTCCAGTGAAGCCACAGCTCCTCTTAGAGGCCAGAAAGGTGCATTACCCACCTTCCAGTCATCAGACCTCAGTCCTGGCAGAGAGTTAGTCTGAGATACAGAAAAAAGACAAAGCAAGAGTGTTTAAGGCAATAATATGCACAGTCTAAGGAGGCCTTTGAAGCCAGAAGAAAGGTATAGCAACTGTATCAATTAGTGATGAAATATTCCCAACCACCACCCCCTCTATTCACCATGGCTTAGGATAATCCTTGTAAAAGTTATTAAAAAAATGTCTACTGACCACATACTTCATGCCAGGCCCTGCTCATACACAAAGAATAAATGAATAAACAGACTATTATGGGTAGGTTATTTTAATTCTTCATCAGGGATTGATGGAGAATGTTCTTATCATTGAAATGGGGTGGAGGATTGGTTTAAAATGTATGCCTGGGGAAAGTTAAAATGTCCTTGGGTTAAGGTACCTGGATCACTGCATTCTCCCACTCATAAAGCCTGCATGAGGAGACACCGAAATAATTATCTATAGCCATCTGTCCAACAGTGAGCCATTTGGAATAACTTTTTGCCCAGATGCCCAAGTGCTTTGTGATGTCAGGATCTCTAGGGTCTCCCATCACTCGCACTCTTCGGGGTTGGTGTCTATGATCATTTAGAATTTGAAATACTTTGCCCCGGGCTCTTCTAGCCTTTACAGTTGGCACTGAAAAGCCAAGTGAAATACTGTAAGAGTTTCTCTTGCTATAAACAGGTACAGTGCAGGCACAGTGCCCGCCTTGCGGACACTGTGGGGAACTGACCCCTCGGCGCAGAGGTCAGTCGGTTACTTCCGTAACCCAACCTGAGAGGGACTTCCAACTCAGGTCCTTAGCCTGAGAGAATGGAACCTTTCCCAACTTGGCTGTGCTTTTCCACCTGCCCAAAGACTGCTGGGCCTGGACAGGAATTTCAGGCTGATGGCTGATGGCCTATCTTCAGCCTACGCCCACTCACAATTCACTTCATAGCTGGCAATCAGATAGATCTCCTTCCAGCCCCATACCAGGTATCCAGGTTGGTGGTCTGATGGACCGCCTTTCAACCCACTGGTAACTCAAATGAAATTCAGGCATGTTTCGGCCTGTATGCGCACAAAAATAACAGCCAGGGATTCTGTGTAATGATGGTAGTGGAAAATTCGATTTATTGTCTGCTACAGCTTGCTTTTATAAGCAAAATGACGTCAGTTCCCAGAGCCAGTCACAGACCCCCAATTCCGCACCTCTGCATACTGCTGCTCTGCCTAGCATCCTGTACCTGGGCCACGTTGCTTTCTCCTTCTTGGGGCAGGGTCAGAGAAATCCCATGACTCCCACATGGTGCTCTAAGGGGTGCTAGCTGAGAACTAGCCCCCAATTCAAACTGGATCTTCCCACAAAATACCAATGGTTTTACTAGTATATGTAACTTGGTTTTAGGTTTTTTTTTTTTTTTTATTGGAACTTTCAGTATCTTCTCATTGTTCAGTACATTTCATGATTTTACATGATGTGTCATGGGGAGCAACTCTTCTGTTCTTGTCTGTTTGGTGTTCTGTGTGCTTTTTGTATATTTATGTGTATGTCTTTCCTTAATTAAGGGAAGTTTTCTTCTTTAATCCTGTGGAAGACATGGTTGATGCCATTAACGTAAGATTCTTCTCATTCCTCTGTGGCTATGATGTAAAGATCTGGCCTTTTCATGTCGTCTCACATTTCCTGTATATTCCATTCATCTTTTCTTCATATTCTTTGCTTGAGCAGTGCATTCTTCAACTTTTCTCCAGGCTTGATATTCTGCTTTCCATTCGATTCATTCCACTGGTAAGGCATTTTCCTATCATTTCAAATTGGCTTATTGAGGTTTTCAATTACATCTACATTTCGGCCTGCGTTTTCCTCAATATTTCTATCTCATTCATTAATTCACTTGTCAAATTCTGAATTGATTTTTGTCATTTCATTCACTCGTATATTTGTATTTTCTTGAGCTTAAGTTAGGAGTTTATTTTTATCATCTTTCTTTGAGTTCTTTGAGCTGTTTATGCTTCCTTAAAATCATTAAATTCTTCATTCATTGTGGTAGTTTGAAAGAGAATTTCTCCCATAGGCTTCAAGTATTCAGATATTTTTCCCCCATTTAGTGGTGCTGTTTTGGGAGCTCTTAGAAGGCATGGCCATGCTGGAGGAAATAGGCACTGTGGGCTGCAGGTGGGCTTCGAGAGTTTAACAAGCCTTGCTAGTCTCCAGTGGCTCTCTCTCTGTGCTTCCTGTGCTCATTGGAAGATGTGAACCTTGGCTTTCTGCTCCAGCTCCTGCCACCATGCCTCCCCACCACAATGGACTCTAAGTCCCTAGAATTGTCAACTGTAAGCTCAAATAAACTCTTCCTTTTATAAGTTCCCTTGGTCATGGTGGCTCTATCACAGCAACAGAGAAGTGACCATATATTAATATTTATGATTCTCTTTTAAATTCTGTGTCCTGGGGGTCCCTCTAGGTAGTTCTCATTGTAGAGTCTTCTATAGGCCTAGTGGAATTTGGTGGAGGCATGATATATTGGAATTGCATTTTATTTGTCTGTGAACATGGGCTTATTTTGTTGGTCAAATGTCTAATATGAAATGCTTATCTGCCTTTGTTGAGTTGAAGTTTGGTTCTGTTTTTATTGTTGATATATCCTGGTTGCTTTCCTGATCAGGTATGAAAAGTTAGTTGGTCTGTGTTTCAGGTTTTCATTTTTTTACTTTTTATCTGGAGGGACCACATGGTTCTAGGCTGGTGAGTCTAGAGCTCTCCAGCAGAGTGAAGGAACCTAAACGGAAGTCTGAAGAATTGGAATCTAGTGAGCCTGTTATGAGTTACCAAGCAGAGGTGTGATCTCTGGAGCTGTGGGAGCAGGGCTGGTCCCAACACAGGGGGATGGTCTGTGGTGACTATGTAACTTTTGGTTATTGCTCTCCTGATCCTACATTCCCAAGAGCTCAGAGCAAATGCCTAGTAGCTACAGGATGCAGTTTTATGGCACAACACAGAAGACATAATTTCCGACTAGATTATTTAGAAGTTACTGTGGTTTCCCTAGGATATTGACTAATGATCTTTATTGGAAAAGTTATAGATGAGGCTCAAATGTCCAGAATTAAGCCAGGTTCCATTTCAACTTTGAAGTTTAAACACAGAAATATTTCTTAGAGAAGTCTTAACAGTTATTCAAAGGAACAGACAAAGAAATTGAAACTTTCAGTAAAATTACAAAATTATAGTAGCAACATAATAGGTCTGTAACAGGGAGAAGCAACAACACAGCTTAGGCATCTAACTAACCAGGACAACAGAGTTATGGGTATAGGAAAATTCAGAGATTATGTCTAACAACGAGTAATACTTAAGGGATGTTTACCAACCCCAAAATGTGCCAGGTTATTCCATCCATCCATCCATCCATCCATCCATCCATCCATTCATTCATTCAGCAATATTCACAGAACAATTAGTAGGTGCTAGGTACACACTGTGTGTTTGAGGCATAATAGTTAGCAAATAAGACGCCATTTATATCCTCAGGAATTTTAGATAGCCTGGAACAGACACTTAACAGATTCTACACTAATAGCTTATGAGTGGAAATAAAGACAACAAATGAAAAGTAAAGGCTTCCAGGCTGTGACGCAGTGTCAGAAAATGAGCCAGCCACTAAGAAAGCAAGGCATGACATTCCATGGCTGCTTAGCAGAAGCACTGTGACCACTCCGAAGAGTGGTCACTGTGACCTCCTCAGCAGAGGCTTCCATGTGAGGTTACCTGAGGTACTCAGCAGAAGCACTGTGACCGCTCCGCTCCCTCAGCAGAGGCTTCCATGTGAGATTAGCTGAGGTACTAAGCAGCTCATCGGTATGATCAATGTCATCAAAGAACCCAGACACAGGAGCATAGCTATGGTGAGGCATAATGCCATCCTGATGAAGCTATCTACACCACCTAACCTCATCACTCTGCCAGGCTCTGCTCCATGGGATGGGTGCCCATGCATGCTGGATCTCAGGTTGAGATCCTCTGTCAGTGAGTGAGAGCCTCAGTGAAGCTCTGTTATAAAAGACTCTAAGTATAGTGAGACTACTTGATAGCTGAGGCTGGGGTCTGTGCAGATGAGCTGCCTGAGTTTGAGCTGCTCAGCAATACTGGAGGAGTTTATTGGCATTCACTCACTTTGCTGTCTACCAAAATTACTCTACTAGAGGGAACAATAATAAAAGCTCTAACTCACTACTTGAGTTTAAGGGCTGATGAGTTTAGAACAGTAAGTGCTCAAGAAATGTTAGCTGTTGTCACTATTTCTTGTGTGTATGTGCCTGGAATGCATACATATGTGTATTCATTTTAACACGTGTGCAGGCTTGCATGTATGTATGTGTAAGCCAGAGGTGGACATCAGTGTCTCACTCTATCACTTTCCATTTTACTTATGGAGGCAAGCCCTTTTACTGACCCTGGACTTTGCCAATTCAGAGAGGCTAGGTGGCCACCTTTCCCTGGAGAGCTCCTGTGTCTGCCTCCAAAGGGCTGCGATCATAGGCAGGTTTCCACATCCACCCAGAATTTACATGGACATGTAAATAAAGTACTTTTAAAAACTTGTGTTACATTTTTCAAAATTGGTCTATATTCCCAGTGAAAATTTAGAGTAGTAGTCCATCAAATGAAGTCCCCAAACACTTAAATACAGATCATGCCAAATACCATTTAAAATGTCACACTTCCAGGCTGCACCGATAATCAAACTTCGTTTTCCTTCCTGTATATCACCTTATCAATCTATGTATGGACCTCAGAGCTAAAGATCCAGAGAAGGTCTTTCCTCCCTTGGAGAACTTTGTCATAACTAGTGCTTTACCATACTTCCACCCATTTGCTTAAGCCTTTCAACCAACAACTATAGAGACATTGGCTTTGTAACACCTCAAGCATCAAAATATACTTATCTATATGTAAAATTAATTTTTTATTTTCTTTCTAGATTTGATTTGTAATGTAATTTGATTTGTATGAAATGCACAAAGCCTCAATAAAATATTGGAAAAATAATTTTTATGTTTTATATTTTATTTACTTTTTTTAATTTTATGTGTATGAGAGTACTCCCTACATGTGTATCATGCAATGCTCTTGGAGGACAGAAGAGGGCCACAGGTCCTCTGGAACTGGAGCTAGGGATGGTTGTTGGCTGCCATGTCAGTGTTGGGAATGAAACCTGTGTCCTCTGGAAGAGCAACCAGTGCTTTTAAACTTCTGAGCCATTTCTCCAGCCCCCAAAGTCATTTGTAATAGACAAAGACCAGGGAGAAAGTCACCAGAACAATGAAAGCTTTCTTTCACACAAAAAAAGGACGTTGCAGCTCTGTGTTCCATGTCATGGAGAGGGAAGCTCCTTCCTGCTACCTAGAGGATGGCTATCTGTTGTTATACATTCTCTGCTATGTTGAACAGTGACAAGTAGTTTTGTATTTTCTACTTCTTGGCTCCCATCTCATCCCCTTGTCTCTAATTCTGTTTCCTGGCACAGCAGTACTTTTAGATATTTGACCTCAGATTCCCTTAGTGTCACTTCTTCCAAGTATAGCCTCTTTAGCCATCCATATGGGGGACGCCATTACTCTCACCAGGAATTTTTCCTCCTATAGACAGAGCCCATTTTGGCCCAGTTGGTGCACTTCATAGCAGCTGGAGCAGATACTCTCTGCAGGTAAATAGATGACTGTCAACCCCAGAAGCACTAGAAGAGGCAATAACTTAATCTTACGCATGGGCAATTTGGTCACAGGGAGTAGTAAGAATAAGACACAATATTCCTCCTAAGGAATCAGTATGCCACATGGGTATCACCAAAGAAATTAGGGTCTGAAGATGGTATCAAATGGGATCTTGGTTATAGGTGCCATAGCAAATGCTTAGATGCCTGAGAGAAAAGATGGCGGATCCCTGGAGAGTGATCACCAAAGGCAACTCAATGTTGTATCCCTGTCTTCAGGCTCTTTGGACTCTATTTGTTAAGGAACGGCACCATATAAATCACCAATTTACAAAATCAGTAGCCTTCTTATATACCAATAATAAGCAGTCAGAGACCATGGAGGTTAGGAGTCTGCAGAGTCTGGATCCATGGACAGGTCACCTATATTCAGCATCACTCACCCAGGACTCAGGGAACATTGCAGAAGAGGGGGCAGAAAGATTGTAAGAACCAGGGAGATAGTGCAAGAACAAACAGAAATGAATCCTACAAGCTCCTGGGTCCCTCCTCATGTGAACCTACAGCATTGGTGTCAGCATACTCAAGACCCACGAAGCTCAGCTGGACAAAAACCCAGCACAGAACTGCAGAAATGGGTAACAGAATCCAATCTTGGCCAAAGAAATATTTGTAGCTGATTATGGTTGGGTGAGGAAGAAGTAAAGCAGCCTTCTTTAAGTAAGGGACTATGGGTAAGCTGACTAGAACTGAGAGGCCGAACTGGCCCTGAGGAATGGTCAGGGAGATTAGTTTAGCACAACAGACCCTAATGCAAATGAGAGAATGTGGGAGGTGCTGATGGAGAAGGGGGTATAAAGGCTATTAAGATTTATCGAGAAGCTATGTATTAAATAAACAAAAACTCAATAAAAATATTAATAAAAAAGAAGCAGAGAAAAGAATCAAGGAAACACTCCCATTCACAATAGCTTCAAAATAAAATATCTAGAAATATTAAAGATCTCTACAATGAAAGCTATGTCTTTAAAGAAAAAGATTGAGGAAGACACAAGGAGATGGAATACTGCCCATGCTCATGGATTGGTTGAATTAACAGTGTGAAAATGACCATCCTACCAAAAGCAACTTACAGATTCAATGCAAAATCAACCAAAATCTCCATGACATTTTACAGCTATAGAAAAAAATCTTAAATTTATATGGAACCACAAAAGACTTGATGATAGTCAAAGAAATCCTGCAGGGATTACAATACCAAATGTCAAACTATATTCCAGAGCTATGGTAACAAAAACAGTGTGGCATTGTCAAAAAAACAGACATGTAGATCAATGGAACAAAATAAAACATGAGTGTACACAAATTCAGCTACCTGATACTTGACATAGGTGACTACAACACACACTGAAGGAAAGACAGCATCTTCAACAAAACTGGCAAAACTGGATCTCCACATGTAGAAGAATGAAATCAGATCCATATAAACAATCTTGTACAAAACTCAACTCCAAATGCACTAAAGACCTCAATGTGGAACCTGAAATGCTGAAACTATAAGAAGAAAATATAGATAATACCCTACAAAATAGAGGCACAGGAGAGGGCTTCCTAAATTGGAGTTCTTTCACTTAGGAACTAAGATTAACACTGGAAAGAGTGGGAACTCATTCTACTAAAAAGCTTCTGTAAAGCTACCAGTCCTGTGAAGTGGAAGCCCACAGGGTGGGAGAGAATCTTTGCCAGTTACATCTGATTTTTTTTAGTTGTTCTGTGTTATCTTCCAGGTCTGATATTCTTTGTTCTGCTTCCTCCATTCTGCTTCTGAGGCTTTCTCCATTACTTTCCTCTTGATTGGATGAGTGTTTGATTTCCTTTTTCATTTCCTCTCCTGATTTCTTTAGTATTTCTACTTCTTTTTGGAGCTTCTCAATCTCTTCCTGTAGCTCTTTGCTTCGCTGGTTGGTTTCCTTATCTTTTTCAGCATGGGATCTTTTCAGTGCTTCTACTTCCTTCCAGAGTTTGTCATTCTCTCTCTAGGTCCTTCTTGAGTTCTTCATTCTCTTTTCTTTGTTCTTTGATTTGCTCTTTATAATCTTGTAGTTCTTTAAATATGTTCCCAACTGTGATTCTGATATCTGTGTCCTGGGCCATCCCCAGGGGGATCCCAATGTAGGAATCTTCCATAGGGTTGGTAGAGCTTGGTTCGGGATTATCCTGCCCCTTTCCCGTGTTGTCTCTTTCTTCTTCCTGTTCCTGGCATATGAGCTTCTTCTTGCCTGTATTCCGATGTGAGTCCTAAATGACTCTTCACTGTGTTGAAGGCTTGCTTTGCTTGCCTCCTTCAGATGCCTTCAGTTGGGCGGGGCGCTCTTTAGCCTGCACCCTGGTACCTGCGCTTCAACTGTTCTCAGGAGATCTCAGATCTCAAGACTCACACAACCCTGCCTTTAATACCAGCTGGGAGGATAACTCCACCCCCACAGCCACAAAAGCCAATTAAGCCAAAGACAACTGGATTAACGGATTAACTAGATTAAGTCAATCAATAATCAGCCTTGCTGAAGCACCCAGCTTCTACCTACCTTCCGGCGCTTCAGCTGGTCTCCTAATTTAGAATTTTCTATGTGTGCTAGAGTCCTTAAAGGGCAGAATGGCCCTCAAGTGATAATGACATATTAGCCTGCAAAGGTGGTGAAGAGGCTAATAAAAACTAAATCAGAAAAGAGCATACAATTGCCTCCAGTAGCTGCTGCCCCTGTTTCCGGCAGAGCAAATGTTTGTATGTTTACCTGAGCCTAATCAGCCCCTAATTTAGACACAAGGTGAAATAATCTTTCAAGGTTACTAAGCCACGTTCATGGGAAACTTAGATAATAAACACAGACTAATTAAATATAAACACATACCTCTCAGCTACCAAATGCTTGAATTCCTCATAACTCAGATCTCTTACAATGGAACAGGCTGAGGGAGGAGACTCCCAAATAGTGACACAAGATCAGTGTTGATTATGAGTGAGAATTCACTGGTATTACTGAGAATAGGGGTTTTACACATAAATTATATGTGGGAATACAATATTTATTAGGTCAGGGAATTTTCAACACAGTTATGCATTATTAAACATCACACAGCACTTTACAGAATATCAGAAGCACAAGACAGTTTGACAACTTGTGGCAATCTTACAGGCCTTTAAGGCATAAGAACCTTTAAGGCATAAGTCAGGATATGTCTTATTCAACTTTGTCCCACAACTTTATATAAATGCTGACATAAGTGTTGTGTATATATTATAAATTATATCTATATATATATATATATATATATATATATATATATGTATATATATATGTGTGTGTGTGTGTGTATACATAGATGGGTAGATATAGATAGACATAGATATAGGTAGACATAGCTATAGATAGAGATAGAGATATAGAATACTGATCTAGTCTTCAACTGGCCTCTTCTTCATATCCTTACCAACTACTCCATCCAGATCCTCCCTCATACAGACACGCCCAGCCTAGGTGCCACAAGCGTTTCACTGGATCCCTCGTTTCCTCCGCCATGTTTCTAGCATCTTCTGTCACATGAAGTATGATAATCAGTATGGTCTTCACTGTGAATTTAAGCACTATAGAAAAGGATCATTTTTTATGTTAAAATTTGGCATTTACTCTAATATCCATAAGAAAATAAACCTGGCAGGCACACGAAAGATTGATGTTATTGTTTAAGGAGCGATCAACAAAGAGCAGCAGTGATCAGTCACTGTACTAAGTTGTTTGCGTGCACAAAACTGTGGACCGACTGACGGCTGGAGATTGTTACTCGGTGTTTTCCTCACATGTCTGCTACCACTGTTTTTGGTTTCTTTGAAACGGAGTTTCCCCACAACCTCAGCTGCCCTGGAACTCACTATGTAGACCAGGCTGGCCACAATCTCACAGAGATCCACCTGCTTCTGCCTCCTGAGCGCTGGGATTAAAGGCCTGCACTACAATGCCAGGCTCACTACGACTTTTGATGACTTGTACCAGTAAAACAGAACCCTGTTCCTCTGCCTTTTGAGGGGAGGTGAAGATGCATATTTATTCTAGATTTGCCTTCACCACTAAGTCCCTCTCTGGCAATTCTCATTCTTTCCCTCCTCGAAGGAGCCAAAGTTGCAAAACCGGAGTAGGATCACCCAGAGGGAGCAACGTCTCTGCACTAAAGAAGCGTCGTTCCCATGGATCGGGTCTCAGCTGAGGACCTGGGGAGGGTCTGAGGGTGATGTAGAACCTTCCAGCTTCCAGGACGTCACCGTGGAATCACCGGCAGCAGAGGATGCGTGAAGAGGATGAGAAGATGCCCCTTGTTCATTCTGGGTCCTGTTCCTTATGTTAGTATTTTCCAGCTTCTAGGGGTCAATCAGTGGCAGATTCCTACCTTGGACTGCATTTAATCTGTAGATATTCAGTGCCTACATTGACGCCAAGTTTAAAACATTTCTTCAACAACAAACTTAGTGAAAACCTCCACTGCCCCTTTCAATTTTTTATTTAATTATTATTTTTAATGTATGCATATGAGTGTATCGTCTGCGTGAATGTAAGTCACCCATATTATGCAATGCCCATGGAGGTCAGAAGAAGGTTTCAGGTCCTCTGGAACTGGGGCTATGAGCAGTTGTTAGTTACCATGTGGGTGCTGGGAACTTAACCCGGGTCATCTGCCAGAGCAGCCAGCAATCTTACCCTCTGAGTCATCACTCCTGCCCTTGCCCAATTCAATTTTTATTGGACTTTTGTAATTTCATAGAACAGTTCTTAAGTTCAGACCCCCTCCCCCATCCATGCTCCTCAAGTCCCCCCACCCCCCACCAGACCTCATGTATTCAAATACCATACTATCCAGTCAAGCATTTGTACCCAGATGTTCTTAAGTGAAAATTCATCCACTGGAGTCTAATCCACCCATCTAGAGATTAAGTAAGGCGTACTCTCCCTCACCCTGTAGGAATCAGTCTCCAATACTTCTCAGGCCCTTTTATTTTTTTAACCCTTCCTTACATCTTATATTCTCAACTGGGGACAATTTTGCTTAAAAGGGCACATTTGAAAATGTCTACAGGCATCTGGTTTGGCATTCACCTTCATGACTGCAAGAAAGGGGTAGTGTTCCTTGCATCTTAAGACAGGAGAGGTTGATCAACATCCTACTGTGCACAGGAGTTTCCCATCACAAAGACTCATGAGGCTTGTTATGTCAATAGTGTGAAGGTTGACAACTTGCCTGTCACCAATATATTCATTACTTTTCATCTCTGTGATCAAAGGGGGAAAATGGGCTGGAGAGGTGGCTCAGCGATTAAGAGCACTGACTGCTCTTGCAGAGGACCCGGGTTCGATTCCCAGTACCCACATGGTGGCTAAGAACTATCTTTAACTCCAGTTCCAGGGGAATCTGACACCCTCTTCTGACCTCCGCGGCATTGCATGACACAGGTGCACCAACCTACATGTAGTCAATACACTCATACTCATAAAAATAATAAATAAATAAATTTTTAAAAAGAGAGAAAAGATGTAGTTTTGCTCATGGTATTAGAAGGTTAAGTTCAGCATTGTACGGGAGATGTGGAAGACCAGACCCATTCAGGCCATGTCAGGCCAGGAAGGTGAGAGAGAGAAAAGGATGGAAGCACACAGACGGTTTTCTCCTTTTCTTCACCTCTCTGCTCAGCTTGGGCCTTCACCTCATGTAATGTTGCCATCTAGATTCAAAGGGATCTTTCCCCCTCAGTTAATACTCTCTGAAATCCCCTCACAGATACAGGCAGAAGTGTACCTCACCAATTTCCTAGATAATTCCAAATCCCATCAAGTTAATGATAAAGAGTAACAATCACAATTAAGTGGTTTTAGCAAAATTTTAAAACCAGCAACTCACTCAAGAATAGCCTGCAAAGGCACAAATGACACAGTGGCGCAAGATTACAGATCTATTGGTTGGGAATTGAATCCTGCTACTGTGGATAAATCCTGCTACAGGATAAATTCTTATGGAGATTCTGTATCCAGGCAAGGTGGTACATACCGAAAATCCTCCCAAATAGGTAGGCCTTGGCTCCAACTACCAATATTACAAAGGAAAAAAAAATGTTTCCCTTGACTCCTGGTATTGAGACCTCCATTAGTCTAATTATACTTGCTTGAAAAATCTATTTTTTGCAAAAATCCATAAATTTCTTAATATTCACTTAGTTTGATAGAGTTTTTTTGTTTTGTTTTGTTTTGTTCTTTACTGGTTCTCCCTAGTCCAAGACCACCTGGGGGTCAAGAGATCCACCCAACACTTCCTCCTGAGGGCTGGTATTAAAGGCATGTTCCACCACACCCCATGTTAGATTTTAACTTTTACTTTGTTTGTAGAATTACCAGATTCTGCCAGGTCCCGGCTGTATGATTTAATCAAGTCCTTTGTTTGGTTTCTTAGTTTTTCCTTCTGCAAAGTGAGAATTATGATGGACATACCATATAATGGACATACCATAAAATTCTTATGAATTTTACTTGTTTAGTATAGACAAAATACTCAGAACACAGTACGCATCTCACTTATCCATGAGAGATACATTCTAAAATACTCAGAATGCCTGAAACTACAGACAGTATGAATCATAAGTATCTATGCATACATACATACACATGTTTGCATGAAAGTTCCTATATATACATATACTTAGGGTAAAATTTAGTTTACAAAATTAGTGACATTAAGATTTTAACAAAAATAGCCACAAATAAAACAGCGATAGTAATATAGGAAACAAATATAGCAATAGGTATGATAAAGTTATTTAAAATTTATGAATTTGAGCATATAAACAAAATTTAACACTGAAAAATATTATGAATTATTCATTTCTAGAATACTACGTTTAATATGTGTGAGTGTGCATGTGTATGTGTGTGTGCATGTGTGTGTGTGTGTGTGTGTGCATGTGTATAGCTGAAGGCTATATAACAAGAAACACAGTGCCAGACAGGAGAAAGCTCCCTTCAATTTGTTGCTCAGGGTAGCCCAAGACACTCCCAAAATAACACAGGCTATTGCCACAGCTATTGATTGCCTCTCAGAACGTGAGGAACTTGCTGAAGAAAGGACAAACTTAGGATATGAGATTTGGAGCAGTCAAGCAGGAAGTGACCTGGAAGCTTCCTCCCTGAAAACTAACTGTCATATTTATAATGCAAGCTGCTAAGGGAAAAAAAATCCAATCAGTGATCCAACCCAGCTATAAAGCCTTATAAACCCAACAGTGGCTGGCACAGCAAACTATCTCTATTTGTGTATTAGTGGCACATTTATCTTAGGGCTAATCAATAGTTAACTAATTGGAATTAAGCCTACTCAACAAGGGGTGGGGACTCATGTATGGTACTGTAAACATAGCCAAATAAACACGGCAGGAAAGATCGCAGACGCTAGAGAAAGACTACTTTACCACACCCCTAGACAAACATAATTTCTTACTATTTATCCTGACATTTATGGACAAGCATACTTCTCAGCTTTCATCAAGAAAACTTTCTTTTTGCAACAGATGGAGACCATTAGAGAGTTCCACAACTGTTCAGACACAGACAGTAAGTGTCTATGAGATGCCCCTCCCAAAGTGCTCCATCTACAGTGCAACCTCTACACCTAAGGCTCAGGGAACACAGCAGAACAGGGGACAGAGAGAATGCTAATGCATCTCTAAACTCTCACCAGCAAAGCTTCCTCATGCAATAGATGATGATTAACACAGAAAGCCACAACTGACCAAAATGTGGAGAATAGGAGACTGCAAAGTGCATATCCCTGGGCACAACTATTATACTAAACCCTTGCCACCCAGTGCTCAGATTCCATTATGGAAGAGGGGACTGAAAGGCTGTAAGAGCCAGGGATGATGGATGACAACAAGGAAACAGAGTTTCCCAGGCAGCTGGGAACCTGCTCATATGAACTTACAGTGACTGTGACAGCCTGCACACAATCCATGAAACCCAGCATAGGAGTGGGGAATGGGTAAGAAGTCCCAACCTTAGCTGAAGAACTGTTGACAGCTGATCACTGCCAGGTAAGGGAGAGTTAGTTTTCTTTAAGGGAGTGACACAAGATAGGTTGACTAGACTCCTCATACCAGGGGATATTTGGGGACACAACTTGATTTGAAGGCATTAACATATGACAGAGGGCATGAAATTTGGGGTGGGGGGATATTTGGGGACACAACTTGATTTGAAGGCATTAACATATGACAGAGGGCATGAAATTTGGGGTGTGGGGGGCAGAACAGGTATGTAAGGGGTCTAAATATGATCAAGATGTTTTATATTCAATGAACTAATATTCAACTAAAATTTTTAAAGATAATCTTTTTTTTTTTATCTTTTTGAGACAGGGTCTCCCTGTAGCCCCAGTTGTCCTGGAATTCACTCTGTAGACCAGGCTGGCTATGAACTCACAAAGATCCACCTGCCTCTGCCTCCCAAGTGCTGGGGTTAAAGGCGTGTGCCACCAAGCCCAGCTAAAAGATAAGCTTTAAGAAAAATTTTTACACTTGAGACATCCAAAGACCCAAGACATTTGTCTGAAAATCTGAAGCTGTTTTGTGAATTTCTCTAACTTACTTTCTCGTGATGGAGAACAGTTTTCACCAGATGAGTTTGCTACTTCTGTTCCCACAACCTTTAGTTTAAATTTTGTTTAAATTTTGCCATATCATCCATCTTTCACTAAATTCAGTTCTAAATTTAGATTTCTGTGTTTCCAGTGAAATCCTTTTTCTGGCACTGAATTCATGGGTATGAATGGAAACTCTGGTGATATAAATAACTGTGGGAAAAACTCTTCATCCTACCCAGTGCTCCAGATACAGTGAGCAATCAGAGGACCTTAATCTTCCTTGCCTCCTTTGAAACTGCTGGTGAGTCTTCATAATGAACAAATCAGTAAGAGTCAAACATGTATCTCAGTTAGTACTTTATTCTAGAATTCTAGGTGCCACAAAGGTTCTGATATGAGAGACTTCCTTGCCTTCCCACCCATAGAACAAGGAGAAATATGACAATGATGAGGTCACTCCCCAACTGTAAATTGGAGACAACTATTGTAGAGGTAATCTCTTATAAAACCGGTAAAACTGCTTTCTTTAATTGACTACTAGACATGGGAACTGTGGAAGGGATTACTCTCTGTTCAGAACCATATATTATGCTCTCAGGCAAAATATATTAATACAGGAGCTCTGACATCAGCAATGGATTGTTCTACCAGGTGGATGTTGGCCAGGGGATTCAAGGCCCCACAAAAGGTAAGGGCTCCTTGCCTCTAAGTTGGGATACCTACAGGAGGAGAGGCAATAAGACCCTGCTGCCGAAGACCTGACGTTAACATGGGAGGGATGTATTGAGACCATACATGCAAGTGTACAGATGGCCTCTGGAATGCCAGAGAGTGTTACCAAAGGCCACTAAACCAATAAAGCAAATATGGGTCTCCCTGAGTCAAGCAAGACTCCACCGTCAGCACCAGCTACACCTCACCTGCCTGGAAATACTGTGCAGCAGTGGCAGCCATGTGCCTGTATATCCCAAATCTAATTGGCTATTGGCTCTCCCCTTGGAGAAATAACCCATGGCTGATGCCACAATCTTACATCCTCTATAGGTTAGATGTTATAAGCCACAGTAAGACCCTGTCATATATAACAGGGGGGAAAATTGTAATTCATGGATTAACATATCCAAACGTGTCTATGCTAAAGTAACCTACCATAATAATTAGAAATGTTTAAATACCTATATATCTAATTGCTTGTTCTTCATTAGTAGGATCGAAAGGTTATTCCTGGACAAACTGTCAGCCCATGAAAGGAAACAGCCAGAATTGACCAGAGTCCAAGTCAACAGCTCCAGAGAGAGTGGACTGTTTTACCTCTCATCCACCTGTGCCCCTTTTCTAAGCCTAGGGAACAACCTGCGGAAGAGGGGGCGTGGTAGAATGTAAGGGCTGCGATTGGGGTGAATGGTGAAACTACAGCAATGTAGTCTGGACACTCATTTGATCAACTTGATTGAACAAACAACCTGTCACCCCCCCACTGGATGGTGGGGCTGTAGGTGTTTGGGCACAACAGCCTGCAGATAGGTTTTGCATGAAGGATGCTTGTACTCATGGATTATCACTTATAGCTAAAAATGAAAAAAAAAACTGAGAGAAAGATGCAGGACAGTTATGGCAGAATGCATGATCTGGGATGGGGTGGGGGTGGGGGGGAGGGAAAGGGAAATAAGCCTGAACTGAATTGGAAAAAATGTATGAAATGCACAAAGCATCAATAAAAATTAATTTAAAAAAAAAAAGGCTGTTGCATATAGAGCTTGTGCATACGAGGTTTAAAATGTTGAAACAACACTGTATATGTGTATCTATTAATAACTAAATTTCCCAGCCAGGCGTGGTGGCGCACGCCTTTAATCCTAGCACTTGGGAGGCAGAGGCAGGCGGATCTTTGTGAGTTCAAGGCCAGCCTGGTCTACAGAGTGAGTTTCAGGCCAGCTGGGACTACAGGGAGACCCTGTCTCGAAAAGACCAAAAAAAAAGAGAAAGCTGACTCCCACAAATAACTAAATTTCCCTTTTCATGAGAAGATTATGGTGCTGAATAGTGTTTCAGCACATAGAGTGTAGGGAAAAAGACCGTGTTTTGAATTTCCATATAGATTCTATGAATTAGGAGATAAAAGGCAATAATAGTCAATGAAGACACAAAAGGCTCTGGATAGCCAAAGCAATCCTGACCACAAAGAACATTGCTAGAATGGGGGAATTACCACACTACAGCTTAGTCTATATGATAGAGCCATCATCATAAAACAGCATGGTATTGGCACAAAACAGACTTGTAAATCAATGGAATAAAGATACAAAACCCAAACATGAGTGCATGCAATTACAGGCACCTAATATTTGATAAAGGTGCCAAGAACATGAACTAGAAGAAAGACCACATCTTCAACAAATGGTGCTGGCAAAATTGGATCTCCATGTGTAGGAAAATGAAATTATACCCATACCTATCACCTAGCACAAAAGTCAACTTTAAATGCATCAAAGACCTCAATGAAATGCTGGAACTGTTAGAGTGACACATGGGCAGTACCTTGTAAGATTTAGCTGCAGGAAAGGACTTTCTAAATCAGAAATCAGTTTCTCAGAAGTTATGGTCAGCAATCGACAAATAGTACAGCAGCAGAAGAAATGTTGGTCTTGATCTCTATAAAAATTGAAGTTGGGCTAGAGAGATGGTTCAGTGGTTAAGAGCACTGACTGCTCTTGCAGAGGACCCAGGTTTGATTTCTAGCACCCACAGGGGACTAATAGACATCCCTAATTCCTGTTCTAGAGGATCTGACACTTTCTTCTGGCCTCTCCAGGCATTGTAGGACAGGAACCCACTTACACACATGCAGGCAGAAATTCATGCACATAAAATAATAATAATAATAATAATAATAATAATAATAAATATTGAAGTTAACAAAGTAATCTGTGCTTCTTGAAGCAGCTTGTATGCATCATACTGAAAGCCTGTCTAGTCCATCTGGGGACCAGACAGGAAAAAGGATGTTTTATTTCTTACCAAGAAAAGCTTTGGGCTGTGTTTCATACATATTTACGAATAGACTCTCTGTAGCATGAAACTCCATTGTCATTCAGTTGTTTAAAACAAAGTGACATGACTACTTCTATTTTGATCATTTTTCCTTTGCCAGAGTGCAGGTGATATTGGGACCTAACCCAAGACTTTGTGCACAATTAGGAACGCACTCTACAATAAGGACATATATACAACCCTAACTGGGATTTTTGTTGATGTTGTTATTGTTTGTTTGTTTTTCAGACAAGTGTCAATAAATTGCTCAGGCAGGTCTGAACTTGTTCTATAGCTGAGGCTTGCCTTAAACTTGCTATGCTTCTCCCTTAGCCTTGAAAGTAGCTAGGATTGGACTGGAGAGATGGCCTAGCAGTTAAGAACGCCGACCGCTCTTACAGAGGACCTGGGTTTGATCCCCGGCACCCACATGGTGACCAAGAACCTTCTGAAACTCCAATTCCAGGAGAACTCCAGTTCCAGGGGAATCCGACACCCTCTTCTGACCTCCGCGGCATTGCATGACATGGGTACACAGACCTGCATGCAGACAGTACATTCATACACATACATAAATAAATAAATAATTAAAAAATATATATTAAAAAAAAAGAAAAGAAAGTAGCTAGGATTGCAGGGCTGAGCTGCTATGCTTGGATGCTACTAAAATTGTAGGAATGAAACTTAATACGGGGTTTCCAAAATTCAACAATTAGAAATTAAATATATTTACTATGCACCTGGAAATATCTTAGCTAAAATCATTTTCAAATATTTAAAACTGGGACTCATATAATGTTCTATAAAATAATTTATAAAAATTTAGATGGCAACCAATTGAAGAAATGAGAAAAAATAAAAACAAAAAGCTATCATTTTTTTCCTAAGCCAGAATATCTTCTGGGCACTCCATATTTTTTGTTTCCTTATGGAGACACCCACACCAAACCAATCACCCACCATCACAAGACATAGCCATCAAGATGCAAAGCTATCTTTTGTGTGGCTGATGAGGTGGGCTCCATTTAAGGGCTATCATTTATTTTTGCGGTCACCATCAGGCATCTCTGAGGTTTATGAGTTATCTTTAATATGTCTGTGACTCTGCATAGGCATGATAAATAGATAGATAGATATAGATAGAGCCATATATATGGATGATGATGATGATGATGATGATGATGATGACAAAGAACACAACCAGAGGAGAAATGGCAAGTGTCAATCTCCATCCATCCCCTCTCCATCTCAAACTATTTTGTAGAGGGCACTTCTTCCTGTTCTATGCAATTTAATAAGATGAACAACTGTGACTCTGTGCTAAAGAACTCTTGCCACCAGGGTGAGAATATACAAGCTACCTTAAGAGCAAAATTAGCTGCATAGATAAACAGGATGCTGTTTGTTTCTGTTTATCCTCATGATTAGCAAATTAGAGAAAACAGGACAATTTAAAGTTAGAAACTTAAGTGTTGTTTCCTTAAATCCAGCTGAATCCAGATGCTTCTGGAAGAACACAACATTGATGCCCTTGAGGGCACCCAAGATCATCTACCACCCCAACTACAACAAAAACACCTACAATAAAGACATCATACTGATTAAGCTGAATTCACCTGTCACCCTTAGCTCTCTGTTTCTCTGCCCAAGTCCTGTCCATTTGCTTGTACCGAGTGCTTCACGTCCACCTGCTTGTACGGAGTGCCTCATGTCTGGCCAGGCAACACCTTGAGCAGTGGCAGTAAGTGTCTCTGTGATCTAAGTATCAAGTGTACTAAAGTTGAAAGGCATATTGGGGGACAGCTTCTCCAACTTCTCACTCAAAGAAAGGTTTCTTGAGAACCTCCAAATGCACTAATTACTGTAAAGAAAATGTTTGTATTGAGGCCCTGGAGTAGACACTACAAAAATGAACTGTCAGAAAAGTCTAGATGTTTAGTTCACATGTGAGGGACACTTAGGAATGGAGAAGGTGAGCACGTGGAGGCTAAGGAATTTGGCATTCCATGAAGTATATATTTCTTGAGATCCATGGACATCAACACCTGCACCAGATTATTTAAAAATGGTTGTCGAACACATCAAGATTTTCATAAGACTTCCTAAGATTCTAAAACCTTGCAAAAGGAAGCAGGCTAAAATTGCAATCAGATTCATGGCAGCTGACTGCCATGAATGTGTGTGTTTTGAAACACAGTGACAGGTCCCTTGGGCTGGCGACAATCCTGTGCCTTCAGGCAGAGCATGGCTCACAGGTACTCATTCCAGTGGGTCCTATGTAGGGTGTCACCCATGTGTGCTTAGAAGAAGTTGGTTTTTTGTGGTGGTTTATTGTTTAAAACAAATACATAAAAAAAGAGTTAGAGAAGACTTACCATACAGGCAGTGTTCTCAAACAGCAGGATCAATTCTGGCCTTTGTGTTCTCATAGTTATCCCTCTGTATTAGTCAGGGTTCTCTAAAGAAACAGAAACACAGAAACAACAGGACGAATATATAGCTACATACAATTTATTGATTTGTTCACATGACAGAGTTCAAGGAGTCCAGCCGCACTGGAGAGGCTGAGAATCCAGGGAACTGCTCAGTCTGCAAGGCTGGATGTCTCAGTAGTCCCAATCTGGTGCTGAAGGCCCGATGGATTCCAGTACATGCTGGGATCCAAAAGGTTGATCACAGCAGCAAGACAAACACACCAGTGAGAGAGAGGAAAGCCGCAGCAAAAAAGGGACCAGCTCCCTCTGCCTTGGCCTTTAATACTGCCTACCAGCAGAAGGTAACACCCACATTTGGGGTGGGCCATCCGGGTTGAGGTAGTCCAATCCAAAGATCCTTTTTCTCTTATTTGTTCCTTAGTCCAGTCAAGTTGACACCCAGGATTAACCATCACAAGTCCACCCCTTGTCAACTTGACACCCAATAAATAGCCTCTCCTTAAGTTATGCTTAAATGTCAATTGCAAACAATGGCAAGGTCATAATTCCACCTAACATGTTATAAGTGTCTCATGTGCAATAGCAAAGCATTATATCTTAGAGTAGGTGGTAATGTCCGTGAGGAACACTTAGTCCTTCAGTATCTAATAACTTAAATATGACAACACTTAAAACTTATCTCAGTTGCACATTCAAAGGGGAACAATGCAAGTGTCTGCATAATATATGTATATATATGAACAAGCACATTCTTAACCAAATAGGACAAAAGTTAATATCTATTATAATCCACATTTCTGCAACTGGTCCCATGGCCTCAGCTGATATTTATGACTACCTTCTTCTACTACCCATTCTGTATTTCCTCCACCATCAGCAAGCACCTCTGCAGGTCTTGGCTCTTTCCCTGGAGGAGTGACCCATACCTTCATCCCTGAAGGGTCTGGGCCATTTATTGTCCTGTCTGGTTTGGGTTGTTGGAGTTTCCCATTGACCTTAATCATAGGACATGGTAGCACCAGAAGGCGCCCTACAGCATCTCCTGCCTTCCAGACATAATCTTCCTTGCCCCCATTGTGGAGAAAAAGTCCAATTTCCCCATGGTAGTCTGGATCAATCACTCCTCCTACTACTGTTATTCCTTCCTTAGCCTGTTGGCTTAAAGGCAGTAGAAGCCCGAAGTGGCCAGGGGGAAGTCTTAGCTTCCAGTTCAATAGAACGTTTGCTGTATCTCCTGGCAAAAGCACTCCCCCCATTGGAGCCAAAACGTCTAGACCAGCAGAACGCAAGGTCGTGGGTACAGGAAGCAAAAATTTTCCTACTGGGTCACTAGGGGTGATAGTGAGTGGAATCATTCCCACTTCCACCCCTTGGTTCCTGGACCCATGAATTCTGGCTATAGGAGAAACAGTACCATATAGTGGACGCTGATTCAAAGCATATACTGCTTGCTGGAGAACCTTGCCCCAGCCCTCCAGGGTATTGCTACCTAATTGGCGCTGTAACTGTGTCTTCAAGAGGCCATTCCATCGTTCTATCAAGCCAGCTGCTTCTGGGTGGTGGGGAACATGGTAAGACCAGTGGATACCATGACCATGGGCCCACAGTCGCACTTCTTTGGCTGTGAAGTGAGTTCCTTGATCAGAAGCAATGCTGTGAGGAATACCATGACGGTGGATAAGGCATTCCGTAAGTCCCTGGATGGTAGTTTTGGCAGAAGCATTACGTGCAGGAAAGGCAAATCCATAACCAGAATAAGTATCTATTCCTGTAAGAACAAAACGCTGTCCCCTCCATGATGGAAGTGGTCCAATGTAGTCAACCTGCCACCAGGTTGCTGGCTGGTCACCCCGGGGAATAGCACCATATCGGGGGCTCAATGTTGGTCTCTGCTGTTGGCAAATCTGGCACTCGGCAGCAGCTGTAGCCAGATCAGCCTTAGTGAGTGGGAGTCCATGCTGTTGAGCCCATGCATAACCTCCATCTCTGCCACCATGACCACTTTGTTCATGGGCCCATTGAGCAACAACAGGGATAGCTGGAGAAAGAGGCTGACAATCCACAGAACGAGTCATCCGATCTACTTGATTATTAAAATCATCCTCTGCTGAGATCACCTTTTGATGAGCATTTACATGAGACACAAGTATCTTCACATCCTTTGACCATTCAGAGAGCTCTATCCACATACTTCTTCCCCAAATGTCTTTCTCACCAATTTTCCAGTCATGCTCCTTCCAAATCCCTGACCATCCAGCCAAACCATTGGCTACAGCCCATGAATCAGTATATAATCAAACCTCTGGCCATTTCTCCTTCCAGGCAAAATGCACAACCATGTACACTGCCCGAAGTTCTGCCCACTGTGAAGACTTTCCTTCACCAGTGGCCTTTAGGGTTGTTTCAGACATAGGCTCTAATGCTTCAGCTATCCACCTCTGGGTGGTGCCTGCATAGCATGCAGAACCACCAGTAAACCAGGCCCTAGACTTCTCTTCCTCAGTCAACTGATCATAAGGCAAACCCCATGAAGCCATAGTTGCATGCTTAAGCATAGGAGGCATTGTAACGGGAGTGGGAACCGTAGGCATTTGGGCAACTTCTTCATGTAGCTTGCTTGTGCCCTCAGGGCCTACCCGGGCCCTGTCACATATGTACCACTTCCATTTGATAATGGACTGTTGCAGCACACATCCTACTTTATGGTCTGGTGGGTCAGATAACACCCAGCTCATGATGGGCAGCTCAGGTCGCATGGTGACTTGGTGGCCCATTGTCAAATGTTCAGTTTCCACTAAGGCCCAATAGCAGGCTAAGAGCTGTCTGTCAAAAGGAGAATAGTAGTTTGCAGATTAAGGCAGGGCCTTACTCCAAAATCCCAAGGGCCTCCACTGTGATTCCCCTATGGGAGCCTGCCACAGACTCCAGATGGCATCTCTATCTGCCACTGAAACCTCAAGCACCATTGGGTCTGCTGGATCATGTGGCCCTAGGTGCAGAGCAGCCTGCACTGCAGCCTGGACCTGTTGAAGAGCCTTTTCCTGTTCCAAGCCCCACTCAAAGTTTGCTGCCTTCCGAGTCACATGATATATGGGTCGTAGTAACACACCCAGATGAGGAATGTGCTGCCTCCAGAATCCAAAAGGCCTACTAAACGTTGTGCTTCTTTCTTGGTGGAGGGAGGGGCCAGGTGAAACAACTTATTCTTTACCTTAGAAGGAATGTCTCTGCATGCTCCACACCACTGAACTCCTAGAAACTTCACTGAGGTAGATGCCCCTTGAATTTTAGTTTTATTTATTTCCCATCCTTTCATGTGCATATGCTTTACCAACAAGTCTAGACTAGCTGCTACCTCCTGTTCACTGGGTCCAATCAGCATAACATCATCAATACAGTGGATCAGTGTGATATTTTGTGGAAGAGTCAGGCAATCAAGATCCCTTCTAACTAAGTTATGGTACAAGGCTGGAGAATTAACATATCCTTGAGGTAAGACAGTAAAGGTATACTGTTGGCCTTGCCAGCTGAAAGCAAATTGCTTCTGGTGGTCCTTATGAACCTGTATTAAGAAGAAAGCATTGTCCAGATCAATAGCTGCATACCAGGTACCAGGAGACATATTAATCTGCTCGAGTAAGGACACCACATCTGGTACAGCAGCTGCAATTGGTGTCACTAATTGGTTGAGTTTTCGATAGTCAACTATCATTCTCCATGATCCATCTGTCTTTTGCACAGGCCAAATTGGAAAGTTAAATGGAGATGTGGTAGGAATCACCACCCCTGCATCTTTCAATTCCTTGATGGTGGCACTAATTTTTGCAATCCCTCCAGGGATACGATGCTGTTTTTGGTTCACTATTTTCCCTGGTAGAGGCAACATCAATGGTTTCCATTTGGCCTTTCCAACTATAATAGCCCTCACTCCACAGGTCAGGGAACCAATGTGGGGATTCTGCCAATTTCTAATTATATCTATCCCAATTATACATTCTGGGACTGGGGAAATAACCACAGGATGAGTTCTGGGACCCACTGGGCCCACTGTGAGTTGGACTTCAGCCAAAACTCCATTTATCACCTGACCTCAATAGGCCCCTACTTTAACTGGAGGGCCACAAAGCTTTTTAGGGTCTCCTGGGATCAGTGTCAACTCAGAACCAGTATCCAATAGGCCTCGAAAAGCCTGATTATTTCCTTTTCTCCAGTGTAGAGGTACCCTAGTAAAAGGCCTCAGGTCCCTCTGGGGAAGGACAGGAGGAAGGCAAACAGCATAACTCTTTGGTATTGTGACAAGGTCCTTCCTCATTGGAACCCGGCCACCCCTTCATTCAAGGGGTTCTGGGTCTGTGAACTGTCTCAAGTCTGGAAACCGGTCAACTGGGCGGGATTCGCTACTCCTAAAATCAAATGTTGACTTCCTGTCATTCGTTCTAGAGCTTTTCTGCTTATACAGATCAAATAAAAACTTAGTAGGCTTCTTATGTATTTGGTTCCTGGGAACACCATGATTAATTAGCCAGTTCCAAAGATCATTTCGGGTCATGCCATTATAGGTATTGTTTTGCCTTTGCCACCCATTATGATAATTACTGTAACTACGCTCATCTGGCCTTCTGCGATTCAGTGCTGCCACCTGACGCCTACCCTGAGGTCCTGTTAGACCTACTACGTGTACATTTAATTTATGCAAACGAGCCACAACTTCTCTAACTGTAAGATCTGGCATAAGAAATAGAGCAAAAACAAAGCTCTTCAAATGTTCTGGTGTCTCTCTCAGTACTTTCCATCTTATAAATTCAGTGAGTGGCATGTCCTCTGGGTCCTCATATTGTGGAGAATGTGGTTTTACACTTCGAATCCACTCGAGCATGCCCATCTGCCTGACCCTCACAATCCCTTCATCAATACTAAGCCAAGGAATATCAGGCATCTCTAACTCGCTGTTAGTAGGCCATGTTTTAATAAATACATCAGCCAACCATTCAAATAAACTTTTAACACCTTTTTTAACTGCTCGAGCTTCCATGTTAAACCTAGAATCTCTACTCAGTGGGCTCATATCGATAAACTCAGTATGATCCAATTTTATATTCCTTCCACCATTATCCCACACCCTTAAAATCCATTCCCACACATATTCCTTAGGCTTCTGCCGGAA
>VZQC01008420.1:78732-154917 GCA_009823505.1 Rhizomys pruinosus | reverse complement strand
AAAAAATGTAATTCATGGATTAACATACCATCCAAACATCTGTGTCTATACCAAAGTAACCTACCATAACAATTAGTACTGTTTAAATACCTATATATCTAATTGCTTGTGCTTCATTAGTAGGACTGAAAGGTTATTCCTGCTCAAACTGTCAGCCCATGAAAGGAAACAGCCAGAATTGACCAGAGTCCAAAACAGCTCCAGAGAAAGTAGACTGTTTTGCTTCTCATCCACCTGTGCCCCTTTTCTAAGCCTAGGGTACAATATGTGGAAGAGGGGGCATGGTAGAATGTAAGGGCTGCAATTGGAGTGAATAGTGAAACTACAGTAATATAGTCTGGACACTCATTTGATCAACTTGATTGAACATACAAGCCCCCCCAGCTGGAGGGTGGGACTCATGGGCTGTGTGGGTTTGGGCACAACTGCTTGCAAATTAGTTTTACATGAAGGATGCTTGTACTCATAAATTATTACTTATTGTTAAAAAATGAAAAAAATATAAAGGAGTAATAGAAAGAAAAAAAGAAAATAAAAAATTTAACAGAAAAAAAGAAACACAGAATGAATAGCAAATATAAACCATACATTTAAAAAGTTTATGTTTATTGATTATTGTATAAGAAATACTTATGTTTATGATAGAAATATGAAAATTAATCCAAGATTTTCTTGTATTCCAACTGGAATATTATTGTATCACATATGGCTTGTGGAGATAAACTTTGGTCTTCTCCTAAAACTAACCTTGAAAATTAAAACACTTTCCACCATGTTGGGGCAGCAGAGACATTTAGAGAGAATATTCAGACTACAAACTACATGGAGTTCATAGCCTGAAGGCCATGGCTAACATCTCACAACACTACACCGGATTGTTTTGGTATGAATGAGACATTTGCATAATTAAATATGTAACTAACAAAAAATGCCCCACAGTTGACAAGATGAAAAATATTTAATTTGCATAGTATATCAGAACAAAGAAACATAGACACAAATACTTTCCACCAAAGATACTCAAAGAAATCTATACTAATTTACAAGATGACCTTAGATTTATCAGGAAACTGTAGAAAGAATCAAGTTATTGTGGATAACAAAACACAGTGGGTAACAGTACTTAACATTTTACATGAATTTAGGTCACTATGGATGTCAACAACCTTTGAACAAATATTAATAATTTTTATGCAAATGAGTTTTTTTTAAAGCCAATTTTTACTGAAGCTTTGTGCATTTCACACAAGATTTCCAATCAAGTCCAGACCCTTTTCTCCTTCCTTGCCCCCCACTCCACCAGAGCTCATGCATTCTGCCAAACATGTTTTTCATCTTTTTCTCAGTCTCTTTTAAAATTTTCAATGCAGAAGTTTACTGTTTTGAGTTCACCATTTCAGTCAGTTCTTTGATCCAGTCTTGTTCTTCTTCTTGTTGTTCCTTCCAATCTGCATTACTCCAAAATATGCGTATATGTATGCCACATATATCTTTTAGCATCTTCAGCTTATGATTTCTTTTTTTTTTTTTTTAATTAGGCTGAAAGATGTCATGTTTGAAGGCTCCTCCTTGGCAAGCCCAAACCACCATCAGTTCTGCCCTTGTGCTCCACACTGGGGTTTTCCCTTCCCATGGTCACAAAATGAAGTCCAGTAAGCACAGTGTCCCATCTTGATCTTCATGTACTGGTCTCCATGATACAGCCTGGGTAGTCCAACAATGGCAGTCTATACTCTAAAGAGGCTGAAACCCCAGTCCACAAGCTGGATGTCCCAGCAGTCCCCATCTGGCACTGACGGTTTGGAGGATTCTTGGAGAGACATGAGTCTTCAGTCCATATTGGAAGTTTGAAAAGCTGTGTCTCGTGTCTTGGAAGGATGGCAAAAGCAGTGGCAGCCACAGGGTAGCTGCACTTGCCAGTAAGACAGGCGAAACAACTGTGTTCTTTTTTTTTTTTGTCTTTTACAAATGAGGTTTTGATATGTCTTTTAAAATATTCTCTCTCTCTCTCTCTCTCTCTCTCTCTCTTTCTCTCTCTCTCATCCATGTGTGAGTACATCCATGTCGTGTCATGCCCAAGGAGGACAGAAGAGGGCTTGGGATGCCTTGGAACTGGAGGTACGGACGGTTGTTTTCTGATGAAGACTGCTGATATCCCTTCCCCTCCAGCAGTCTGCACAGCACCTTGTAATTTATGAAAGCAAGGAGGCAGTGAGTATGGTTCCACCTCAGTTAGAGTGATTTTTCTGCAATAGGGCCTGTTCATCTAGTTCTGGTGGACAACTGTGATGGTTAATCCTAATTATCAACTTGGCACACATAGAAAAGACTGTATCAACTGAAGAAATTCCTCCATCAATCTGGTCTTTGGGCATGTCCTTGGGCACATTCTCTATTTTCTTATTTGTTTTCTCTTTTTATTCAATAACAACTTATTAAATGCCATTGTTATGGGGTTGAGACCACCCAAGGACACTACCAGACAAAATTTCAAAATTTAAAAGGAAAAGAGATTTATTTTTGAACAGTGCTGTGACAGTGGTGTACCAATTGAATCACTATGGAGCAGGCATTAAGATATAGGGATTTTAAAGGTATAAACCACAATTACCTTAACTCTAGGAATTTCTTGGTACATTATCACCATTATTTTTTGTTTGTTTGTTTGTTTTTTAAGCTAGCAACTGATCACAGGTTCTCTTTAGCTAAATCGAGATTATAGAAGCAGAATGAGTACTTGGTTAATATTTACAGAATGTGAGGAGGGGGCAAGAATGGGCCAGGTAGGTCTGAGATTGGCCCTTTTTTTCTTTTTTTTAATCAAGACTCAGTGCTCCCAACATACATGGTATGTGGCCTTAGGCTAAGACTGACTCCCAGGACTTTTTGAAATAATAGTCTCAGAAAGAAATTAATTTAAAATGGAATTATTTTTGCTTCCACATTCCCCACTGGCTCAGATCTTACTGATCAAATTATTGATTCATGTTGATAGCTTGCAGGGGTAGAATATTGATAGTTTTGAATCTCTATTTATGTAAGTCAACAACCAGTTTAATATACAGGGACCTATGGTGACCCTAAGGACCAGAAGGGGAAGTGGCCAACTGCAGCAGTCAAGGAGGTGGTGAGCAGGGGGAGCCCTAGGAGAAGGACTGGCACCAATTAGAGGTCTCAGTTCATTCTTTAGCTCAGGTGTCTCAATGTGGCTGTACCAAGTTTAGGGTTTCTCTTAGAACCCCGAGTTAAGTTATTGGCATAAAGGCAGCACTTCTAATGCTCCGCACAGGCCTCCCTCCTTTAAGAATATTAAATCAGGGGCTGAAGAGATGGCCTAGTGGTTAAGAGCGCCAACCGCTCTTACAGAGGACCCGGGTTCGATCCCCAGCACCCACATGGCAGCCAAGAACCGTCTGAAAGTCCAATTCCAGGAGAACTCCAGTTCCAGGGGAATCCGACACCATCTTCTGACCTCCGCGGCATTGCACGACAAGGGTGCACAGACCTGCATGCTGACAGTACATTGCTACACATACAGAAATAAATAAAATTAAAAAGAAAAAAAAAACGTATAAAAAGAATATTAAATCAAGGCCCCAATGGTTGTGTAAAACCATCTCTGCCAGGGAGTTGTTCTGGTCTTAAAGTTGTCCAATGGATTCTTTGAGATGTTGTAAACTTGGTTCACCCTGGCACTTAAAATCTTAAAATTTTGGTCATCTTTGATCAAGGCTGAGGTTCCCAGTGCCCACTGAATCTTCTTTTCCTACTCCTACAAGCAGGGGAATTAAGATGACTAAGGCTGTCATTCTCTTTTTACGAAGATGAATCTCATTGGGGAGGGGCATCACTTCCATTGTGAGGTTCCTCCCCTCTTTTCCTGCATGTATGTACACTTGGGGTAAAACATAGTCTAGGACATAGAGAATCCTGGCTTGGGACTCCAACTCCATGTGTTCAGCCACACTCATTTTGCAAGCCCAAAGCTACAGGCCCACCAAGTCCCAGATGGGGTCAGTAAATAAGTCCTAGCCCCTTTAGTGTTCATAGTATGCCAAAGGTTTCCACAGGATTGGTTATAAGAGGAATTTAAGATGTCAATAGTTGAAGAAACTATACAGGCTCCAATCCCCTGAGGGTCACCCAAAGTAAGTCTGGTGTGTTCTGGCACACAGTCATGAGTTAAATGTGGGGTAGTAGTTGGGGTGATAGTGTAATTGAACTTTACCCCCCCATAAAAAGAGGCCTGTGGTCCAGACAAAGCCAACAATCACTTCCTAAATTAGAGATGGTATAGTTTATCCAACTATGCATTAATTTTAGGGATTCAATTTCAGGGATATTATTCAAAGTTGGGGTCATTCTTTTCCATATGGGCATAGTCAAAGGAAGTGGATGACTAGTTTCAGTGAGAACTGAGGCTTGATTCATCATTATGCAGTATTAGTCCAAGTGAACAGAGCGGAAGGAGTGGTGGACAACCTTATACTTAGGTGTGGCAACCAGTTTCTCCCCAGACTTCTAGGATTTCCCCAGCAGAGCACTCTGGATTGTGAACTCTATGCCAGGGTCAGAAACTATTCATCCTTTGCCTGAATCTCCAGGTCTGGCCAGTGAGCCAATGTTTAGCACTTAATTGATTCCAGGCTACAACTGTCAGAGTGAAGAGGTTACATTTCTTTGTTGTACAATCTCCCCAGATTGGGGGGGGGGTGGATTTCCTGATTAATGGAGATGTATAGGTCTTTATGTCCACCCAAGTGAATTCGGTTCCACAACCCCAGGAAGTACAGTGATACTGAACAGTCCCCTGACAATGGCTCAGCCCATTTCCTGGGCACACATAGAATTTAGTGGTCTGGAGATGTTTTTCAGTTTCCTTATTCCCGCATCCCTTAACCTTATTATTTTAGTTGTAAAACATAATACCCTTAACCTCCACTGTAGTTACAGCAGTCAGAGTCTTCTCATTATGACACATGAGGCACATGAGTCAATTTGGAATTTTGGTTGACAGGTGCATTTCTTTCCTTTTTTTTTTTACATTTAGACAATTAAGAAGTTTATGATCCCATGTAACAAAGCCCCAGCAGTAGAAAAGTTTCCAGGAAAAAGCAGGACTTTGTCTCTCTTTCTTGGAGTCTTTGTTCCCCCTTCTTTAGCTTACCATCTTCTCAAACAGAAGTTGTCAAGGTCTCCAGATGGTTGTAGCAGCAACAGATGCAACATGCCTTCTACTGCAGGTTCATTAAGAAAATCAGTGGTGGTTCCCTCCTGTAAACCTGCAGCTAGGGCCTCGTCCTGTGAGCTGGAGCTCTGGTCCTCTCCCATGAGCTGGACCTGTGGTCCCTTCCCGTGAACCTAGAGCTGTGGTCTCCCTCTGTGAGCTAGAGTTATAATCCTTTCCTGTGAACCACAGTTCCATGGTCCTGGGCATCCAGGTCTTGATGTTGGGTCTCTCCCATTCCCAGGCACCAAGAGGCTTTCCATCATTTTTCTTTTTCTTTTTTTTAAAATTATTTTCTTGTTGTTTTGTTGTTTTTATAATGCTTTTATTGATGTTCTGTGCCTTTCAGACATCATTTCTCAGTTCAGTTTAGGTGTATTTCTACAGGTGGGATTACCTTCCCATCAGAAGCCCAGGATAGCTCCCAGTGCCAAAGTTCAAGGTTTCGGTTTTCAATGGACCAAGTATAGGAGTTTACCTATCAAGATTCCCAGCTTTAGAGTCATTCTGATGCCGATGCCCACGTTCTGGCGAATCATACTTTCAGGGGATCTTAGGGGTCACTAAACACACTCCATTTCTCACTCTTACTTGAGCCAGTGGTGTCGGCTATCAGATGGGAGTGATGAATCCAGGCAGCGATTCAGAAACCCTCACGGCTATAGGTGTGCTCAGTATCACAGGAAATGGTCCCTTCCAGGAAGGTTCCAACGTTCTGCTTGGCAGGCTGCCGATCCACACCATGTCTCCAGGCTGAAACTTGTGGGCTGGTTGGGTCAGGGGTGGCTCAGGCAGTGGGAGTGAGAGGCGACTCTGAGTATCTGGAGCCATTAGCTGTAATGTCTGTAGGGACTTGAGGAAGGAATAGACATTTCAACTGCTTGCATCCCCTCCTTTAACAGGAATTAATGGAGCTGGATGGCCAAACATTATTTCAAAAGTTGTCGACTTGTTCTGTAGGGGGAGCACCTGATCCTAAAAAGGATGGTGGGGAGCAGATCAGTCCACCCCTGCTGGTTGCTGCCTGGAACTTAGTTGAAAGTTTCTGTAATAGTCTTATTGATCCTGTCTACCTGTCCTGAACTCTGAGGTCAATAGGCACAGTGTACCTTCCATACCATACGAGCATTCAACATCCAGCATACCCCAGATAGGTCTCCTTGTTGGAGCACAACTGGCTATTTTGCCTGATATTTGGTAATCCAACTGTTGGAGTATTCTCAGGGGGTCCTTCGAGGCCTGCTTGCACTCACCTGGAGTCAGTGCACATACTGCAGGAGAGTGATGTTTGGGTGCTCCTATTCTAGCAAGTCTGCACTGAAGCCTTCATCAAAAAGGGTGGGAGAGCTCTTAAATCCTATGGCAGTCAAGCCCAAGTCAGCTGGCTGTTAAATCCTGCCTCCAGGTCTACCCACTCAAAGCCAAAGATGGATTGCACCCCTTGACCATGCCAGAGGCAAGAAGAAAAATGCATCTTTTAAGTCCAGGATGGTATACACAGTTCTCTCAGGTTCTACAAGCTGAGCAAAGTATAAGGATAGATGGATGGTCTCTTGTTGACCTCTCTCAAGTCCTGGACAGGGTGGTAGTCCTTAGTAGCTGGCTTCATAATAGGGCACAGGGCATCGTTCCATGGATAGTGACAAGGGACCTGCATCTCTCAAGCAGCAAATATGCTTTTTAATACCAACCTTAGCATCTCTTGAGACTAGGTGTTGTTTAACTCTGACAGGAATGGCTGAGCTCAGAAGTAGGGCAGTTATTGATGACCAATGGGAGGCCAGTCCAGGGGGGTTGGTTTCATTGGGGAACTTCCACACCTATTCTCTGAGAAGGTGGTTGTCAGCCCCAAGTGCATTGAACTCACTGGGATTTTCCCTTATCAATCTGTATTCATCTCACAGAAGACACGTTACCTTGGAGTGGGTTTTTCAAATATAAGGTGACCTCAGTTTCACTAAATGTAATTGTGGCACCAAGTTTTATAAGTAAGTGTCTGTCAATGAGTGGGTATGGACAATCTGTCATAACAAGAAAGGAACGAGTTACAGTACCTTGTCCAAGGCTATTGTCTAGGCATAAGTTGCGATTCCAGTGGCCCCTTGAATATTCTTTTCTTGGTAAAGGAGACATGGGCTGTGCCATTGTCAATCAGAGAGTTTGTCTCCCACTTTTATGGTAACCATGGGCTCAGGTGGGTGCATCAAGATAGATCCCTGACCCATCAGTCATGTCCCAGACAGGTTGTCTTCCTTTCTTCTGCCTATGCTGAGGGCATTTGTTTTTTCCAATGTCCTTTTTCTTTATAGTAGGCACATTGTCTCTCTCTACCTTAGTTTAGACCTTTGTTGGTCAATTGGGTGGCCCTCATCCCCTCTCCTCTTCTTCTTTAAGTGCCACTACCATTATCCTTCCAAATCTCTTGTCCCTGAATCTGTCCCTGTTGTCTTTTTCTTTCTTCTCCTCAATTTCCCTTGTGTTGAAAACTCTCTGTACTACATGAATTCAGACCTACTTTTTCCTTCAAACCCTTCCAGCTCCTGCAGCTTCCATCTAATATCTGGGGCTGGCTGCATCACAAAGGCTATGTTTATGGCCTGCTGGTTTTCCAGGGCATCTGGATTAATCAGGATATATTCCTGATAGGCAAGTGGGCTGATGAGTGACAAAAATAGTTTCCAGGAGACTGATCAGGGTATGGGGTTTCTCAGAGAAACAGGGAGTCTGGGTTCTCCAGTTATACAAGTCAGTAGAGGGGAAAGAGACATAAAGTCTGAAAGGGGAACTTGGAGCTCCACCCTGGAGTGGGAGTCCACTGTGGAGATGCTTCCCAGAGGGGTAGAACAACTGGGGAGATTGGCTGGCTTGAATCTGGCGTAGCATAGTCCAGTCTACCCCTAGTGTGGGAAGGAGAAGGTAAATATGGATAAATACAGGGAACAGGGGCTGCAGGAGAGGGAAGAGTGAGGAGGTGGTCCCCCTGACACTGATGGCTCCTGGATGGGCTATGATGGTGGCCATGAAGGAGGATGAATATCTTCTTCTTTTTCAATTGCCCAGAACCTCTCCAATGTCTGGACCTCAAACCAAAACTTACCAATTGGACTCTTTTGAAATGTGAATTGGCCAGCTCATTTCACTTTGGTTTTGCTTTCAATTTGCTGCAGACACAGACATGGGTTTCCACAGGCCTCAAAGTCCCTCAACCGACTTATCCCTAAGTCAGGTTGATCTGAACCAGTGGTCTTGGGTTTGGGGGGGGGTGTCTCCTGGATCTTGCTGGGGCCTCCAAGAAATGTTATTGAGTCAAGACCACTGAAGGAGACCACTAGACAAAATTTCAAAATTTAAAAGGAAAAAATATTTCTTTTTGAGCAAGTACCAAACAGCAGTCTGCCAATCAAACCACTGTGAAGCAGGCATTAAGTTCCAGGGGTTTTAGAAGCATAAACCATAGTTACCTTAACCGGAGGGATTGCTTCCTACATAAGGCATCATCGTGTTTTCTGTTTGTTTGTTTGTTTGTTTTTAGCTAACAGCCCATCGGGTTTCTCCTTAGCTAGAATTGAGATGGCAAAAGCAGAATGTGCATTTGGTTAATATTTATAAAATGTGGAGAGGGGCTAGAATGGACCAGATGGGTTGGGGATTAGCACTTTTTTTTAAAGCAAGTATCAGTGCTCCCAACATCCTATGGTATGTGGTCTTGGGCTAAGACTGACTCCCAGGACCTTTTGAAATACCAGGGCAGAAATTAATTTAAAATGGAATTAATTTCACTTCCATGCCATGTTTGTTCCTGGTATCATAGAATATGATGATGATTCATGCTAGGTATAACTTTTTAATTATTTTGTAGTTTCATAGCACAGTTCCCAATCAACTTTAGACCCCTCCCCCATCTGTGCCTGTCCCAGCCCCCACCAGACCTCATGCATTTATCCATTTATGTAAGACCTATTCAGTCAAGCATTTGTACCCAAATGTCCTTGAATGAAAATCCATTGCCATCTACTCAGCCCATCTAGAGATTGTAAGTAAGACATTCTCTCTATCACAGTAACAATCGGTCTTCAATATTTTTCAGTCTATGGCTGACAAACCACATATTTCTCTCTCTTCCTCTTTGTTTCACTGCCAGAAACAACTAGAGGAGGGAAGGGCTTAAGTGTCTTACAATTTAAAGTCCCTCATGGACAGAAGCCAAGGCAAGAACTGAAGAAGAGCTTGAAGCCAAAAACCAAGAAGAATGATGCATGTTTTCCTGCTTCATTTGGCCTATTCAGCCACCTTTCTTAGACATCTCAGTCCCACCTGCTCAGGGGTGACTAACCAGAGTAGGGTCTTCATACACAAATAGGAACATGCCCCCTCCCCATGCCATCTCAATTAAAAAAGGGGAAGATAAAGAAATAGGTGGTGTCAGCCGGGCGTGGTGGTGCACGCCTTTAATCCTAGCACTTGGGAGGCAGAGGCAGGCGGATCTTTGTGAGTTCAAGGCCAGCCTGGTCTACAGAGTGAGTTCCAGGACAGCTGAGGCTACAGGGAGACCCTGTCTCGAAAAATAAAAAAAAATAAAAAAAAAAAAGAAATAGGTGGTGTCATGATTTTTCTGCAACAATCATAGGGAATATTAAAGTGCAAGGGAGAGAAATGGAGGTGGAAAGGTTTAGGGGAAGAAGTGGGAAAAGAGATGGGATGACAGGGGAGGTGGTAGGGTGAACCAAAACGAAGGAATGTGCACAAAGCCACTTACAAACAACTGAAAAAAGAGAATCTTGCCATCTGTAAGGCCCAGTCTTTATCTAAGCAAGAGCACCATAAAGTTAAATCATCAGAGCAGGGCGTGGTGGCACACGCCTTTAATCCTAGCACTCGAGAGGGAGAGACAGGTGGATCTTTGTGAGTTCAAGGCCAGCCTGGTCTACAGAGTGAGTTCCAGGACAGCTGGGGCTACAGGGAGACCCTGTCTCAAAAAAAACCAAATGTATTTTTTCACTCATCGGGAGGCTTATCTATAGTTTGTTAAACTAAGATGATTAAAAATCCAATCTATTTAAAGTTTTTTGTTATGCGAACTTGTAAAACACTGTGTCCACATTTTCAATTTCTAAGAAAGCTCTTATTTTATTATCACTATTTTAAATTATTTCAATTACATATCATTTAAACAATATATGAATGATGCTACTGATTTCTTTCACTATCAGTTGCTGTACTCTCTGCTCATTCTTTTCCTGAAATTTCAGTACTTATGGGAATAAGATTTTTTTTTTTTGCAAATTCAAGGTGAGTGCTTATTACATGGATTTTATTCTAATGAGCCTCTGAGTAGATTCTAATAAGACTGCAAGGTGTTTCAATTGACATTTTTATGGTAATGAAGCATTCTATTTATTCCTGCCGCAACTGACTTTTATAAGCAAAATGACGCCAACTCCCAGAGCCAATCACAGACCCCCTGTTACATGCCTTGGTATACTGCTGCTCCACTTAGCTCTGCCTAGCTCTGCCTAGCTCTGCCTAGCTCTGCCAAGCATCATGTGCTAGACCATCATGTGCTGGGCTTGCTCTCTCTTGGGGCGGGTCAGAGAAATCTGTGACTCCCACATAGTGTCCTGAGGGGTGCTAGCTGAGAACTAGCCCCTAATTCAAACGGATCTTCCCACAGTTGATGCTATTGGCCTGGGATTCTTCTCCTTTCTGTATGCCTATAATTTGTAGGTTTGGTCTTCTCATGTAGTCCCACATTTCCTGCATATTCCATTCTGTCGTTGTTGTTGTTGTTGTTGTTGTTGTTTTTACATAGTCTTGTTTAGGGACTCCAGATCTTTAACTTTATCATGCACTCTTGATATTCTTTTTTTCCATTTCTTTCATTCTGCTTGTGAGGCTTTCTCCTTTTGTTTCCAGTTGGCTTATTGAGTTTTTCAATTCCATGTTCATCTTGGTTTGGGTTTTCTTCATTTTTTTTCCCAAAGCCAATTTTTATTGAACTTTTGTGCATTTCATATGAAATTTCCAATCAAATCTAGACCCGTGCCCCCTTCCTTGCCCCCCCACCCAACCAGAGCTCATGCATTCTGCCAAATATGCTTTTCATCTTTTTCTCAGTCTTTTTTAAAATTTTCAATGCAAAAATTTACTGTTTTGAGCAGAAGTTCACTGTTTCAGTCAGTTCTTTGACCCAGTCTTGTTGCTATTGTTGTTGTTCCTTCCAATTGGCATCACTCCAGGGAATAAGTTTTAATATTATGGTTCATTTAAATATGTTTTCATCTCAAATCTTTTTAAATGACCAAATTGCTAAAATATATGATTTTTAAGTAGTTCTATTAAATGTGATATCCTATGTGGCTATAGGCAGAAATATATGCAACTGTGTGTCTACACTTAAACACTATGCAAAAAATGAAGCTAGTTAGGCAATCAAAGTGAGAAGAAAGGATACAGAGAGGGGGAGCAATGTTCACATGTCACATTATGATACTAAAGACACAGCGGGAAAGAATACTTAAAGAATTCCCTAGAAAGAGCTTCAGGTCATGAGTAGTCCTAATACATATAGTCAATCTAGGAAAAAATGGGCAGATGGGAGGGTTTTAAAATCACATTTTCAGTACAACATTAAAAGTATGCATGGGGCTGGAGAGATGGCTCAGAGGTTAAGAGCATTAGCTGTTCTTACTGTGAATGAAAGTTCCAAGAAAAATCCTGCATCTTGGACTGAGCTTCCTGAAAGGCTGATCAACTGTTTAACACTGCAATGACTGTGAATTGTGTGGAATGTTGCAAATTCAGAGCCTATTTACACTTTATCTTGGCCCTTGTTCCACCCCCTAAATAGACACTCATTCTCAACTCTGTATCTGAACATCCCATAACTAACAGATTTAAAAAAATTGAAATGTGTTAATGTAGCAGACCACAAGATTTTCACCAAGCAAAAAGGTAAGAATGTCATTAGATAAGCATCTGAGACTTAGACTAGGAACCCCCCCCCTTTGCTATGACTGCCTACTGAATGCATCCACCGATGTATTTGAAAGATGTCTTGATGTAGGACTTTTCTTTGTTCTCTTACTGTAAAACTGTAATGCAACTGTTACCACGATGGAACATGGTATTTGGGGAAACCTAAATCAATGTTCCTGGGCCATGGTCACTCATATTTTGTTCCAGAATAAACCATCTCTTAACCCCTTTGACATGACAGCTATGCTTTTGCATCAACATTACAGAGGATCCAGGATTCAATCCTAGCACCCATGTGCCAGCCAAGAGCTTTCTATAACTCCAGTTCAGGGGATCCAACATCCTCTTCTGTCATTCTGCAAGTATTCTATGACATGGGTACAATTATATGCATGCAGGCATAACACTCATTCACATAAAATAAAATAAAAATAAATAAGGGGTTAGGCTTCTCTGCCCTGGAACCCAGATTCAGACATTTGCAAGCAGCTCTGGAGAGCTGGTAGGCAGACTCCACATAGGGCATAGATACTCTGGGTCCCACTCTATCAATAAATGCATGAGAGTGACCTCTGGTCAGTGGTGACAGCCCCCAAGTGCACTGCACCATTCCAAACTCCCTACCCCCTAGTTCAGTCATACTTGAAGCCCTTCCCATGGCTCTAGTCTAGGCTTCTCTGCCCTTGGACCCAGATCCAGACATCTCTAGCCTACAGTGAGAATTGGCATGTGGGACTCCACATGGTGCAGGGTTACTGTGGATTCAAGCCTGGCTGGTTGATACTTGTCTTGGGCCTGTGGGGGAGCTTCTTATTAGCTGGGCCAGAACTAGCCAGTCCCTCCAGTACAAAATCAGAAGTGAGAACCTGAAGCCTATACCAACCACCCTTTCATACCTAATAAAAAGACAACAAAGGGACTTGAAGAATAATACAAGCAAAGTCAGCCTTCAACTCAACAAACATTTGAGTTTCATACCAGAATCAAAAAAACAAAAAAAGAAATCCCCATGCCAAAATCACTACTAAGAAAACAATACAATGAAAAACCTGAAAATATGTCTCCACTAAATACTACCAGTCCTGTAGAAGAGTGCTGCAATGAGGACCCCCTAGGTGTAACCCAGGACACAGAACTTAAAAGATTGAACATGAACATGATAAAAGAATACTCAAGGAATTTAAAGAGCATACAAACAAATGGATCAAAGAATTAGAAGAAGGTTGAGATAGTCTAAAAGAAGAAAGGGATAAACTTCTAACTGACTTCACAAAAGAGATAGAAATACTGAAGAAAACTCAATGTAAAATGAAAAAAAGGATGTGGAGTACTCAATAAGCTATATGGAAAGAATGGGAGAAAGTATCAGTAACAGAAATGAAGTAGAAAATAGACTAAATAGACTATTAAGTCTGGAAGATAAAGTGGAAGAATTTGACTGCTTTTCAAGGAAAGATTATGAAAAATTTAAAAAATCAAAAGAATGGAATATTTTAGAAATGTGGGACACCATGAAAAGACCAAACCTATGTAGGTGTAGAGGAAGGAGAAGAATGTCAGGATAATGGTATTGATCAGACCTACAAAAGAATTGGTGGCACACACCTTTAATCCCAGCACTCAGGAGGCAGAGGCAGGTGGATCTCTGTGAGTTCAAGGCCAGCCTGGTCTATAGAGTGAGCTCCAGGCCAGCTGGAACTAAAAGAGAGACCCTGACTCAAAAATACAAAAAAAAAGAGAATTGCAGAAGAAAATTTCCCCAAATTAATGAAAGACAAACACATACAAAGACATGAAGCACATAGAACACCAGACAGGACCAGAAACGAAATTCCCACATCATATCATAGTAAAAACCCAGATGTTCAAAACAAAGAGAGAAAACTGAAAGTTGCAAAATAAAAACAATAAATCACATATGTAGTTGAGAGTCCACCCAGGAGATGCCTACACATGTGGTGTCTCACCTCCCCCACCCCTGGTATCCCAAACCCACAAGAAAGGCTCTCTGAATCACAGCCCAGGAAAGCCTAACCAGTTTACTCCGGCTTGCCTACAAAATGAATGGAAATAACTTAAATGCCAAGTAATAGCAATGTTCCCCCATGTAAATCCAAAGTTCCAGCATGAACTCAGTGACCTCTGCCCCTGGTGACAAAATGGTGAGAGGCCTCAGCTCTATGTGGCTGGCTTTTACATCATGCTTAGCTCCTCCCCCAACATGGTGCTGGCAGCATCCCTGAACTCAGCGTGTGTTCATGGTGGGTATCATGGACTTGCCCAAACTTGTCCTTATCCCCTCCCTGTATGTAAGCTGGAGGAGTTGCAGGATCTCTTAACTCCTCCCTTAGAGAAGTGGGAGATCTTGGCCATAAGAAACCCTTCAAAATCAAAAGTCTGTTTTGGAGGACTGCCCACCTTACAACCCATTGTCACGTGCAGCAGTCTCACTGGCAAGAACTTCACGCGGACAACAGGATTCTTCTGCAGCAGTATTTATTGTGCACAACTCTTTTGTGAGAAGGACCCCGAAATGGGGCAGAAGCACTGCTTATATAGCAGTCCAGAGGGTTCGTGTATGTTCTGGATAGGTGCACTGTCCAGATGCCTCATTTGCATGTTAAAGGCGGGAGCTTAGGGACTAGTAGTCATGCGCAGTTTCTCCAATGCAAAGGCAACGGGGAAACGGCTTGTGACTCAGGAAGTTGGCGCCATTTTTAAGGTGTGGTCGCGAGTGACACAGCACACTCATGCAGGCTACCAACAGTTCCCCCTTATCTATTATATGGCTGGGAGAATGTCTGTCTTAGGTTGCCACTGTAGAGGTATTCCTTACCCGTCATGGGGACAGCAAACAGCTTATTAATTGGTGATTTCTCGCGGCATCCCGCGAGCCCAACCAACAGAGTTTCGCAGCGTCCCACGAGCCTCTGCTAGTACAGGTGCCGGTTTGCTCCCTGTCTTAGGTTGGTAATACTTGCAGTAGGCTTTACCCGTCATTGACTACTTCTCCAGCATGGAAAGCCATATGTTAGGGGATGAGCCTACCTCTAATGCTGCAAGAGCCTGTGCAATGACTACTTTATCCCGCTGATGTTGGGTGCGGAACCGGCACATAATCCAGAGCATAACTACAATCCCTCCACAAAGCAAAAGGCCAAACCCTGCTACCCCCGCCCATTCTTTAAAATGTGAGGCGGCGGCGGCGATCCAGGAAGACAGTCCTTCAGCAAGGGAGACATCCACTCTGGTCGAATTTACGGTGACAATCGCCATGCGGAGTTGATTCATCAAATTGTCAAATTCTCCAGTCCAATTTCCTAAAAGATAACTGGACAATTGTTTAGACAAATTTGCTGCTTTTGTGAAATTATGATATTGGATGCTGGTTACACACAGGCCAGGGTATTTCCACTCGCAACCAAGTTGGGCCAGCTGCCACAATACATCTATTTGTTCTTGGACTAGGTCTATCCTTTGGTTTACTACCATAAGTCCGCCCTTTAGCTGGGCATTAGCCTGGGTTTGTAAATCCAGGGCTTGTGCTACAGAGGAGGATAAATTGTTGAGTGATTGGGCTGTTTGTACATTTTGAGTTAAGGCAACAGCAGCAGCAGCGGCACTAGCGGCAGCTATAGAAATGGCTGCATTCATTTGTGGGTGCTGGGGATCGAACTTCTTTTTTTGCGGTTCTTAGCCTCAGCCTTTAACGGCTGCGCTATCCCCACAGCCCCTTTTTTTTTGTTTGTTTTTTGTTTGGTCTTTTCGAGACAGGGTCTCCTTGTAGCCCCAGCTGTCCTGGAACTCACTCTGTAGACCAGGCTGGCCTGAACTCACAAAGATCCGCCTGCCTCTGCCTCCCGAGTGCTAGGATTAAAGGCGTGCGCCACCACACCGGGCTCCGCCCCGCATTCCTTAGTGCATTGTTCAAAAATGAGTTGCTCTATAAGGGGCATTGCCTGTTCCTGGTCCCCAAAAATCCTCCCCACAGCTTCCAATAGTTTAGCAACGAAGTCAGAAAAGGGTTCACTCGGGCCTTGAATTATTTTTGTTAAATTGCCTGAGACTTCTCCCTTATTTGTTAATGTTTTCCAGGCTCGCAAAGCTGCAGTTGATATTTGGCTATAGACCGCAAGCAGAAAGCCGGTCTGATCAGCAGCATGTTCTCCCTGACCAGTAAGCATGTCAAATGTCCATCGGGCTGCCTCGCCTCCAGCTGTAGTGTTAGAGTGGGCTTGCACCTGACAGGCATCATGCCAAAGCGCCTTCCATTCTAGATATTGTCCCATGGTGAGGAGGGAAGCCTTAGCAACATATTGCCAGTCTGTGGGTGTCATTGCAATACTGGAAAGGCATTCTACTTGAGAAATGGTGAAATTAACATTCACTCCATAGGCACGCACTGATTCGGCCAATTCCTTGACCTGTTTATAGTCTACTGGCTGATGTGAACGCTCACCCTCGGCATTCTCTATAATTGGGAACATTTGCCTCATGGCATGTCGCGCCTCCGGGGAACAAAAGGAGGTGGAGCATTTCCCAGATGCATAAGGCGGAGGAGCCGAAGGCAGGGGAGCGGGAGAGCTATGGGACTCGTCTACTTTCAGTTTTAACCTGTCCCTTCGCCGGGCGGGGTGAAAGTGTTCACTTTTGTACCGGGCTGGTTCCTCCTCCTCAGATAGTGATAGTTCCTCATTAGAATCTGAATCATCTAAAGTTAAAGCTTGCAAGTCTTTAAAAGGGTATAAAGTCTCCTTCCTAGCGCTATGAGCTCTGTCTTTTTCACGGGTCTTTTCTGCCCGTAAGTTTCTCTTTTGGGCGCCTAAATCCTCACTCCGTTCTGTTTCTGACATGCTTTCCTGGAGGCCCTCAAGGGCCTGCTGACCTTCCCTAACTTCTTCTTGACAGTTTTGATCCTGTAGACAGGATCTAACAAGCTTCCATATAGGAATGGTGCCAGCTTTGTGTTCAAGAAACAATGTTACAAGGACAATTACAACAGCCAATAAAATGATTAGGCAAGCTTGGAATCCCTCTAGATCATCAGAGAAAAGCATGTCTCTCAGAACTAACCTTAAAAAGTACTTCCTGAGCGCAGTTCTGAATCCTCTTTGAAAGCGAAGGGTCCTCTCGGCGCCAGCGATGGCAAGTTCCCGGGCCCGGGTCTTCGGCACCACTTGTCGCGTGCAGCAGTCTTGCCGGCAAGAACTTCACGCGGACAACAGGATTCTTCTGCAGCAGTATTAATTGTGCACAGCTCTTTTGTGAGAAGGACCCCAAAATGGGGCAGAAGCACTGCTTATATAGCAGTCCAGAGGGTTCGTGTATGCTTTGGATAGGTGCACTGTCCAGATGCCTCATTTGCATGCCCAAGGCACGGGCTCAGCCTGGGCTCAGAGAGCGTGGGCTCGGAGAGTAGTAGTCATGCGCAGTTTCTCCAATGCAAAGGCAACGGGGAAACGGCTTGTAGTGACTCAGGAAGTCGGCGCCATTTTTAAGGTGTGGTCGCGAGCGACACAGCACACTCGTGCAGGCTACCAACAAGCCATTCTGTCCTCCAATTGACCCTTACAGACTTTCTGCCTGCCTCTTCCCCCAGGGTCTTTTGGTGGGGAGAGAGAGAGAGAGAGAGAGAGAGAGAGAGAGAGAGAGACCTGGTGACAAACCTAGTGCTCAGGTCTGTCCATCCTTCATTTCTTTTTCAAAGCCAATGTTTTATTGAAGCTCTGTGCATTTCATATAAATTACATTACAAATCAAATCTAGACCCGTGCCCCCTTGCCCTCCCACTCCACTAGAGCTCATGCATTCTGCAAAACATGTTTTTCATCTTTTGCTCAGTCTCTCTCAAAATTCTCAAAAATGGTGGTATGTAGGGTGTGTCCCAGTAGGGCATCCACCCCTAAAATGTCCTCCTGTAAAGGAGGAGAGATGCACACCTTGTACTCTTGGTGGAGGATAATTGCCCACCCCTAGAGTGAGTCTAGTCTGCTTCACCTACATGCTTTAGCTCCATACCCTTCTGCTGCCACCCACTGGCCCCTGTGCTTTTGAGGGTTGCCATGAATCAAAGTACACTCTGCTCCAGTATCTACTAGAGCCCACGTGTTTTGTATATTACTGAGGGAACAATAAATTCTCAATTAAACATGGGGCCTCTGGTCCCCCAGGATGGCCCTCACCCATGGGCAACCTTGGACACGACTTCAGGGGAGTGGCTGGAGGGATTCCCATCCCATGTGACTATCTTCTTCAGGAGCAGGCATTGCTGTTGGAGTCACAGGCACCTCTGGGGGTCCCTGTTGTCTCTTCCTCCCATGGTGAACTGCTGGTCCAGTCTTAAAGCCCTCCATAAACTCACTAGCACAGCATTAGGTTGCCCATCAGTTTTGTCTCTGGCAATCCTTGCTCTGAGCAGGTCCAACCACATCTGGGCTCAGGACATGGGAAGGGGCCCCTTTGTGGTGTTCCTATCCTTCTCGGGGTCTATCTGCTTTAGCACTTTTCAAACCTAGTTTACATGTTGGTCCAAATCATTTAAGTCAACTAAAGCTTCTCCTGCCTCATACAGGTCAAGCCCAACTATGCAGCTCACCACTACTACCAAAGCCCAACCATGCAGCTCACCACTGCTACCAAAGCCCAACCATGCGGCTCACCACTACTACCAAAGCCCAACCATGCAGCTCACCACTACTACCAAAGCCCAACCATGCGGCTCACCACTACTACCAAAGCCCAACCATGCAGCTCACCACTACTACCAAAGCCCAACCATGCAGCTCACCACTACTACCAAAGCCCAACCATGCAGCTCACCACTGCTACCAAAGCCCAACCATGCAGCTCACCACTGCTACCAAAGCCCAACCATGCAGCTCACCACTACTACCAAAGCTCTATACCAGTCTTGTGGGCCTTGCTGAATCAGTTTCTTTCTTAATTCTCTGGCAAACAGTTTCTTCCTTAATTCCCCAGTTCTGTCAGGGCCTATTATTTGGGCATCAAACATTGCTTCCCTCATACCCAGTTACCTCAGTTATGCCTGTCCTTCCTCTACAATTTTCCATTCGCTAGAACTTCACTTGGGGATAACCACATGTCTCTAATGGCTCATATTCATATTAGCCAATCCATTAGGGAATAGTTTCCTTCAAATATGAAGGCAATAGCCTTAGATTATGAAGCCTCTGTCTCAAGGAAGGATGAATGGTTATTTTGCTCAGTTTCTCAGCTTCTGCGGCACTTAGAATGATTCCATCTGCTCCCATATCCCATAATCACACAAGCCAGGTACCTAGGGGATCCTTTATTTATTGCTTGTTTGAATGTTTTCTATAGTTCCAGCAGCTCTGGTGCTGTGTATTTTCTGATTACCATTGTCTCTTGCATTGGACTGTTGTTAAGACCCCCACTGGCAAGCTGAACCATGGATTTTCCCTTTCTTTGTATTAAAGGTCTAACCCAAAGAGCATTTTTCCTTATTCATCACTTCCTTCTCCAGCACTACCTGAATCCTTCCATGGGGAGGATCTCCAAGTTTTGGGGTCTCAGGATGGGTCTTGTGTTATCATTCTAACCTGGGATTTCTTTCTCTTCTGACCTCCTAGCTGTAGAAATCACCATGCTAAGATCTCTGTCTCCTATTCTCTTTTATCCAATTTAGCAGCAAGGTTAGAGGCTAATACTGAAGAAGCCAGTCTCATATCTTCCTCTCACTCTAGTTCTTCTCTTGTGTCTCCAGTTTTCCTCCAAACTACACTCTGCCTTGGAGAGATTCCTTATCACCCACAGCAGTGGCCAGGTTACCTCCACTTTGGCCTGCTGACATCTTTGCTGCTGACACACTATTCCCAGGGCTTGGAAAGTTTCTTCTAAACCTTCTGGCATTCTCAGTGCATCGTACTCACATGGCGAATCTCATTGGACTAGCACGCGTGCTTCTATTCCCTATGACTCACATGTGAATTTCCATCCTGAGATTTCTCCCATTTCCATCATTTGCTTTGGTGGTCTCACCCTACTTATACACCATCCACTGTACTACCCGTGCCACCCTTGTTATCCCCATCAGCCAGGACTATACGGATGGCTGACCATGTCAGAATTTCCTCTGCCCATTCCTTTCCTTCAGTTACTGGCATCTTTCTCCATAGCCAAGAAAGTTCAGTCACCTTTCCCAAGTCTTCAGTTTGCCTGTTCCCAAACCCTTCTGTGGCTCTGTTTAGCCCTTCCCTGTTATGCCAACTGTATATGAGATTCCACCCTGGAGATTCCCACACACATGGTGTCTCATGTCATCCCACCTCTGGGTTCCCAAGACCTGCAAGAAAGGCTCTCTGAACCACACTCCAGGGAAATCTAACCAGTTTACTCAGGCTTGCTGACAAAAGAATGGGAAAAACTCACATACCAGGTAGCGGGTCCCTTCTTCCCATGTAAGTCCAAAGTCCCAGCATGAACTCAGTGACCTCTGCCCCCAATGACAAAATGGTGAGACACCTCAGCTCCACTTGGTTGGCTTTTATATCATATTTGGATCCTCCCCTGACATGGCAATCAGCAGCATCTCAGAGTTCAGCGTATGTTCTCAGCAAGTATCATGAACCAACAGGAACTTGTCCTTACGCCCTCCCTCTGTGTAAACTGGAAGAGTACCTTAGAGAGGCAGGAGATCTTGGGGTGAGAAAGACTTCAAAGTAAAAAATTCATACCTTTTGGAGGACTGCCCGCCTTACACATATAAAGGAAATTTATTAGAATTAGAATTAGAATTAGAATTAGAATTAGAATTAGAATTAGAATTAGAACTGACTTTCCCATGCAAACTATGAAAGCCAGAAGAGCTTGGATCAAAGTATTCCCAAGTTCTAAATGACTATAGATGCCAACCCAGAATAATGTACTCAGAAAAAATGTCTATTATAGTTGAAGGACAAAGAAAAATCTTCCATGACATAAGTAGATTGAAAGAATTCATGTCCAGAAAACCAGCCATTCAGAGAATAGTTGAAGCAGTACAAAGAGCAGAAGAAAGGAACAAATATACCCAAACAGCAACAGAAAGTAGTTAATGAAGGTATAACTGTGGAAATACTAACCTAGACCAAGAATGCAAGCAGAAACTAAAATGATGGGAAGCAATATACACATTTCAATAATGACTTTAAATATCAATGGACTGAACTCCCCAATCAAGAAATATAGGTTAATAGAATGGATTAGCAAACAAAATCTGGGCAGAGGCAGGAGGATCTCTGTGAGTTCAAAGCCAGCCTAGTCTGCATAGTGAGTTCCAGGACATCTGGGGCTATGGGGGGGGGTCGAAAAGACAAAAAAAACCACCATTTGTTTTTGTTTTGTGTGAGAAACCCATCTCACCTTCAAGGACAGGCACTATCTTAAGGTGAAAGGGTAGAAAAGTATATTCCAAGCAAATTGCACTAAGAAACAAGCAGGAGTTGATATTCTAATATTGAACAAAACAGACTTCAAACTAAAAGTAATTAGGAGAGATGAAGAAGAACATTTTATTCTTATCAAAGGAATAATTAAACAAGAAGATATCACAAACATGAACATACACACATCAAACTCTGGTGCATCAAACGTATAAACACAATAGTACAGAACTTTAAGGCACAGATTATTCCCAACATACTCATAGCTGGGGACTTGAAAACCTCACTGTTTTGAAGGTCAACTGACAAAAGAACAAGCAGAGAGACATCTGATCTGGACAATATGATACACCAAGTGGACTTAACAGAAATCTACTGAATATTCCACCCAAGCACCAAATAATACACTTTCTACTCAGCACCCCATGGAACTTTCTCCAAAATCAACCACATACTGGGTCACGGAACAAATCTTGGCAAATAGAAAAAATTGAAATTATTCCCTGCATTCTATTGGACCACAATACAATAAAAGCTTAATATCAACATCAGAAGAAGCCCTAGTAATTACAGGTTCTCATAGATATTAAACAATATATTCCTGAATAATGGTCAAATGAAATAATGAAAGGGTCAAAGGATAAATTAAGAAAGAAATAAAAGTATTCCTGGAATTAAACAAAAAGGACAATACAAAAAACAAAATCTAAGGGACACTTTAAAAGCAGTCCTAAGAGAGAAATTTATGTCTCTAAGTGCCTACATTAAAAAAAAAAAACAGAAAGAGCAGAAATAAATGACTTAACATTGCAACTAAAGACACTTGAGAGACAACAACGAATGAATTCCAAACCCAGCAGACAAGAAGAAATAACAAAAATGAGAGCAGAGATTAATGAAATAGAAACAAAGAAAGCAATACAAAGAATCAAGTCCAAGAAAGAGCAACTCTAAATCAACAAAAGATTTTAAAAACCTAAATTTTATTAAATATGATAACCTAAAAGAAATGGATGAATATCTGAATTCATGGTAATCACCGAAGCTTAAACAAGAAGAGCTCAGTACCTTAAATATATTAATATATAAAGAAATTGAAGCAGTAAGACAAAACCTCCCAACTAAAAAAATCCCAGGCCCAGATGGATTTATGGCAGAATTCTACCAGAGATTAAAATAGGACCTACAACCAATATTATTTAGGTTACTCTAAAGGACAAAAAGCAGAGGGAAATGTCCCAAATTCCTTCTATGAAGTCAGCATCACTCTAATACCAAAACTAGGCAAGGATACAACTGAAAAATAAAACTGTGGACCCATATCCTTAATGAATATAGATGCAAAACTTCTCAACAAAATACTTGCAAACTGCATACAGGCACACATCAGAAACATCATCCACCATAATCAAGTCAGATTTATTCCAGAGATGCAGGTATGGTTTGACATATGTAAATTAATAAATGCCATAAATCATATAACTAAATGGACTCAAAGACAAAAACAGGATGGTCATCTCAATTGATGCAGAAAAGGCCATTGATAAAATTCAACATGCCTTTATTTTTAAGAAAAATTAGAAACTTTCCCCTTAAACTCAAGAACCCTGCAAGGCTGGCCACTATCCCCACTCCATTTCAAAACAGTGCTTAAAAACCTTCCTAGACCAATAAGAAAAGAGAAGGAAATTAAAGGAGTACTAATTGGAAAAGAAGAGGTCAAACTATCCCTTTCCATAGATGATATGATATTAGACCTAAGGGGTGCCAAAAAGTCCACCAGAAAACTCCTAGAAATGATTAACATTTTCAGTAAGGTAACATTTTATAAAATTAATCTACAAAAATTGGTAGCCTTTCTATACACCAATAACAAGCAATTGGAGAAGGTGTTCATGTAAACCCTCTCATTCACAGTAGCCTCAAAAAAAAATCTCAGAATAAACCTGACCAAAAACATTAAAGATCTCTACAATGAAAATTTTAAATCCTTAAAGAAGGAGATTGAAGAAGACACCAGAAGATGGAAGAACCTATCACGCTCATGGATTGTAACAAAGTGAAGGAGAGTTGACTTTCTTTAAGGGAGTGGCACTACATAGGCTACACTGGCTCCAGTGGATAAACTCATACCAAGAGACACCTGGATGTAGAAACATGACTTGATAAGCTTTCACATATGTGACAGAATATACAAAAACCTGTGGGTAGGCTATAAAAGTATGCATACAGGGAAGGGATTTCTGAATATTACTAAGAGGTATTGTATAAAGTACACAAAATTCAATTTAAAAATATACCCTATATACCCTAGGTGGGCTAAAGAGCACCCCCCCCAACTGGGATTACAAAGAAGACATCTGAAGGAGGCAAGCAAAGCAAGCCTTTAACACAGTGAAGAGGCATTTGGGACTCACATTGGAATAGAGGCAAGGAGAAGCCCATATTCCAGGAACAGGAAGAAGAGACAACACTGGAAAGAGGCAGGATAATCCCACACCAAGCTCTACCAACCCTATGGAAGATTCCTACAGTGGGATCTGCCTGGGGATGGCCCAGGACACAGATATCAGAAGCACAATTGTGAACATACTTAAAGAACTACAAGATTATAAAGAGCAAATCAAAGAATTAAGAAAAGAGAATGAAGAACTCAAGAAGGACCTAGAGAGAGAGAATGACAAACTCCAGAAGGAAGTGAAAACACTGAAAAGATCCCATGCTGAAAAAGATAAGGAAACCAACCAGCGAAGCAAAGAGCTACAGGAAGGGATCGAGAAGCTCGAAAAGGAAGTAGAAATACTAAAGAAATCAGGAGAGGAAATGAAAAAGGAAATTAAACACTCATCCAATCAAGAGGAAAGGAATGGAAAAAGCCTCAGAAGCAGAATGGAGGAAGTAGAACAAAGAATATCAGACCTGGAAGATAACACAGAACAACTAAAAACCTCAAGTAAAGATTATGAAAAAATTTTAAATACACAAAAGTGGAACAACCAGGAACAGTGGGACACTATGAAAAGATCAAACTGCCACATAATAGGAAGAAAGGAAGGAGAAGAATCCCAAGAGAATGGTATTAATCATATGCTCAACAGAATAATAGATGAAAACTTCCCCAAACTAAAAAAAGACAAACCAATACAAATACAAAAAATCCTGGGAATTACCAAAGCTCAACCAAGAAGAGATAGGCAGCTTAAACAGACCCATAATGCATGAAGAAATTGAAGATGTAATAAGAAACCTCTCAACTAAAAAAAGCCCAGGCCCAGACAGTTTCATGGCAGAATTCTATAAAACATTTCAAAAAGACCTACAACCATTATTACTGAAATTGTTTAGAAGGATACAAACAGAGAGAATTCTCCCAAATTCCTTCTAAGAAGCCAGCATCACTCTATTACCAAAACAAGGAAAAGATACAACGAAAAAGGAGAAATATAGACCCAACTCCCTAATGAACACAGATGCCAAAATTCTAAACAGGAATACTGGCAAATTTCATACAGACCCACATCAAGAAGATCATCCATCATGACCAAGTTGGATTCATACCAGAGATGCAGGGATGGTTCAACATATGAAAATCAATAAACATCATCAAACGCATAAATGGAATGAAAGACAAAATCCACACCATCATCTCAATTGATGCTGAAAAAGCCTTTGACAAAATCCAGCATCCCTTCATGCTTAAAGTCCTAGAGGGAATTGGATTGGAGGGATCATTCCTCAATGTAATCAAAGCCATATACAGGAAACCCACAGCCAATATCATCCTAAATGGGGAAAAACCCAGAAACATTCCCTTTAAGGTAGGATTCCAGCATGCTTCCCCCTATCACCATCCTCTTCAATATGTGCTTAAACACTTGCTAGAGCAATAAGGCAAGAAAAGGAAATTAAAGGAGTACTAATTGGAAAAGAGGAAGTCAAGTATCCCTATTTGCTGATGATATGATTGTTTACTTAAGGGATGCTAAAAACTCCACCAGAAAACCTAGAAACATTAACAGCTTCAGCAAAGTGGCAGGATACAAAATTAACCTAAAAAATCAATGGCCTTTCTTTACACTGACAACAAGCACCTGGAAAAGGAATTCAGGAGACCTCCCACTCACATAGCCTCAAAATAATAAAATACCTAGGAACAAACCTAATCAAAGACATCAAAGATCTCTAAACAAAATTTTTAAACCCTTAAAGAAAGAATTGGAAGAAGACATCAGAAGATGGAAAAACCTCCCATGCTCATGGATTGGAGAATTACCATTGTAAAATTGTCCATTCTACTGAAACTCTTGTATAGATTAATGCAATCCAATCAAATCCCCAAGAGTTTCTTCACAGGCTTGGAAAAAAAATTCCTTAAATTCATTTGAGAAAACAAAAGACCCGAAAGCCAAAACAACTGACTGAAAAGAGCTACACGGGGGATCTCTATACAGACTTCAAACTATACTACAGGGCTGTAGTCATAAAAACAGCCTGGTACTGGGACAAAAAACAGACTGTTGACTAATGGAAACAAACCAAAGATCCAAACCTGAGCACATATAATTTCAGCCATCATATTTGACAAGGGGGCCAGAAGACACAATGGAGAAAAGACGATCTTCAGCAAGTGGTGCTGGCAAAACTGGATCACCACTTGTAGCAGAATGAAATTAAACCCCTACTCTCTCCCTGTACAAAAGTCACTCCAGGTGGATTAAGATCCTCAAGTGAAACCCCAAACTCTGAACATGATAGAAGAAAAGATTGGCAGCAGACTACAAACATAGCGTAGGAAAAGACTCCTAAATCATACGCAGCTGTGCAAGACTAACGTCACAATTGCAAATGGACCTCATTAAACTCAAAAGCTTCTGTTACATCAAAAGAAAACAATCAAGGAAGTGAAGAGAAATCCGCAGAGTGGGAGGAAAACTTCACCACAGAAACATCTGATAAAGCATTGATTTCATAAACTACCCAAAAAAGAAGAAAGAAAACCAAGTGACCACTCAAAAATGGAGCAAAGAGCTGAGAGAGACTTCACAAGTGAGGAATTAGAGATGGCTGAGAACACCTTAAGAGTGTTCAGGGCTGGAGAGATGGCCTAGCAGTTAAGAGTGCCGACAGCTCTTGCAGAGGACCTGGGTTTGATCCCCAGCACCCACATGGCAGCCGAGAACCATCTGAAACTCCAGTTCCAGTAGAGCTCCAGCTCCAGGGGAATCCAAGACCCTCTTCTGACCTCCACAGCATTGTATGACATGGGTGCACAAACTGGCATGCTGACAGTCCATTCATACACATACAGAAATAATAAAAAATTTAGAAAAAAGAAGTGTTCAACATCACTAATCATTAAGGAAATGCAAATCAAAACCACTTTAAGATATCATCTTACTCCAAAAGACTGGCTAGGATCAAGAAAACAAATGTACCAAGTGCTGGAGAGGTCGTGAGGAAAGGGGAACACTTCACTGCTGGTGGGAATAAAAACTCATCACAACTGTGAAAGCAGTGTGGAGAACCCATAAACTTGGAATGAACTTGCCACTGACCAAGCCATACCACTCCTGGCATGTAACCCTCAAGACTCACCCACCACAGAGATACATGCATGGCCATGTTTATTTCAGCTCTCTTCAAAAAAATAGCAAGGAGCTGGAAACAACCCAGATTGCCCCTCAACTGATGAGTGGGTAGAAAAATGTATAGTACATCTACACAATGGAGTTCTATGCAGCAGTAAAGAAAGATGACATCATGAAGCTTTGCAGGAAAATGGTGGAGCTAGGAGACATCATGCTGAGTGAAGTCACAAGTCCCAGAAAAACAAATGACAAATGGTATCCCTCATCTGTGGATGCTAGTGCCAATTACCTAGTTTTTTTTTTTTTTTTTTTTCCTTGTATTGGTGAGCATTTGTAGCATGTTTTGGAAAGCAAAGAAACACAACAAAAGGACTGCATCAAAGAACTGATGAAACAGTGAACTTCTGCTCAAAACAGCCAGCTCCATATGGAGAATATTGAGAAAGACTGATATAAGAGATGAAAATCATTTTTGGCAGAATACATGAGCTCTGGTGGGGTGGGGAGATAGGGTGGGGGACACAGGTTTAGATTTGATTAATCTTGTACAAAATATATATATTAAAATATAATTAATATATATATAATATATATATAGTATATGTGAAAAACGCAAATGTATATCACGGGGAGAAAGCTATAAAATGTGTATCATAGCTCCATTTGTAACCCTTTATGCCACCTTATCGGTTCTCATGAGACCCAGCAGTAGCCTCACACTCCTGTCCCCATAGCTACAAGTCACTCAAATTGCCCATGACTTCTCCACCTGGATGAACAGCAGCCTCAAAACAGGAGCCAAAAGAAAGACTTCCACTCTTGAAATGCTTGTCAGACAAACCGTCAGAGCAATGAGAAGATAAGCCACACAGCACTTCTAGATGAATTTGGTTTCATTACTTTAATTTCTAGTTTTTAACAATATTAATTTAAAACACTATTAGAATTTTCTTTCCATAGGTGGACAGGTTGATTTCCTAGTAATAGGACAGAAATATTGACATATTAGATCAGAACTATGAGGGAAATTATGTAAGAATGAGAGACCATATTAAACACTGAAAAGTAATGACTCAAGTTAGTGCTTTTGAAGAAATTCATTATTGAGAGAAAAAACTACATAAGACTTTTGTCTGGAATTCCAGAAATGTGTATTTCTGTTCTGTGACCTTTGTCCAACTTTCTTTGCTATTAAAGGATCAGATTCCAACAGGTGAAATCTTACTTCCATTTCCATAACCTTCTAGACCACAGAAAAAAATGGTGATATGTAAACATGATGTTGAATCATTTTCCATCTTTCACATAATGGAAATCCAAACTTAGATGTGTGAGTTTCCAATGAAATCATTCTTCTGCCATTGTGGCCCTGGGGGCTGAACACAAACCTGGTGGTATAAATACCTGTGGAGGAAAAGCCTTCGTCCTACTGCCCACTGCAAACACAGTGAGCCACCATGAAGACCCTCATCTTTGCTTTCCTGGGAGCCCTGGGTGAGTCTTCTACTGAGCACTTCCTGGGCTGGGTATCATGTGTACAAGGCTGTGCTTTGTGGTTGGGAAAACAATAACAGTCATGGAATACAGGATCCATGTGCAAAGAACATGAAATATGCTAGCAACACTATTTAGTAATCATTGGGGAATTCTTTGAGTTAGCAGGAGAAAGGAAAGGATAACTCACATAACTCAGTTCCTCAATTTATGTAGTAAATATCTGAATGAGTGTCTGTTTCAATAAGAGGAATTCTGCCTGAATCTCAGGAACACTTTAGTCTAGTTACCAAACAAAGGAATCAACACTGGAAAACATATTTTATCTCTCAAGGATTAAAAAACTTGGGCTCTGATTCACAGAACTTCACTAAAAATATATCTTTTTTTTTTTTTTTGGTCTTTTTCAAGACAGGTCTCCCTGTAGCCCCAGCTGTCCTGGAACTCACTCTGTAAACCAGGCTGGCCTTGAACTCACAAAGATCCGCCTGCCTCTGCCTCCTGAGTGCTAGGATTAAAGGCGTGAGCCACCATAAAAATATATCTATTACAAATCACATATCCTTCAATATTGAGCAAAAGTGACTTTTTTATGTACCATTAAACTAGAAATAAATTATCATAATTTGGATAGGTTGATTTAGTTGCTCACTCTACATACTTGGAAATTTCCCATAATTACATTTACAGAATAGAATATATGCTCATGTAGGCTTCTTGAAGTTTTTGGAGCTATAAGTAATCTCAGATGGTGAATGTGACCAAGATTGATTAAATATACATAATGGTACTTTCAAAAAGCCAATAAAATATAATTTCTTTAAAAATTAATGAATTAATGAACATGTCAAAGTGTTAAATGCATTGAAAAATCCAGTAAGTAATCCAAGTATGGCAGGAAGTTCACATGACCCACAGAGCTACTCTGCCTTGTTCAACAACTTGCATCATGCATGTGATTATTATTAGGTTATAGCCACAAGGCACACATTCCTTTCAGCTGGAAGAAGGAAGGTCAAAGTAGGAGAGACCATTCTCTTACTGTTGGATATGCTGAAGTTGCAGGACACTTTCTGTGATGTCCTACACACCATACCCCAACCAGCTGGGAAAAGTAGTGGGGCATATTTATATTCACAGAAATCAGAAGTTATATTACAAAAAAGATACAATTGTATATTAGGAGGAAATATCACCTGACATATACAGCCTTTAAGTCATACAATATTATAACCAACAACTGGGTCTACCAGTTATAAATTGAATGATGTTGATCATGATTATAACATCATATTTGCATAATAGTTATGTGACTTCTAAAGCTGGAGATTAAATGCTTAACCCCACAAGTTATTTCAATGACTAAATGAGACAATGCCTTCAAAATGCCTTCCCCTGTGTAAAGTATATAATTTGCTTTAAGGAGATAACAAGGTAAAGCATTAGGAAAATATTCCTCACAGCAATCTTTCTGTCTATATGTTGCTTGAGAATTTTGTATAGGTTTTGAGGAAGTGTGAGGAACCAAGTCTTAGGTTTTTAATAGGATAGATGCAATATTTGAAGAAGGAGGAAACTGAGTAGAAGATTAAGGTTAGAATGTATAATGAAATCATAATTCATTTATAATTTCATATAAATAGCTGTGTCAGTGAGAGCTATTTTATAATATAAAATATTGCTATAATATATTTAAATATATATATATATATAAACACAGCATACTTTATCTATTACTCCAAAAGCATGTGTGTTATAACAACCCTCAAGTATTTCAAATAAGTCAACTTAAGCCCAGGAAGATTAGCAGTCTTGCTCAAGTTCATGGGGCATGACTGGTTGAATACACAAGGGTATAGCAAGTGGTGTTTGCCTGCACATACCACACAGTATACTCAACATGCATGGCTTGCTAGGTCTAGCTTTAAGTCATGAGTCCTTTTATCCAAACTCATTTCATTGAAGTTAATGATCTCTGTGAAGGCAGAGGGTAAGAATACCTGGGGAAATGAGAGACCAGTTAGTTTCATTTCATTTTCACTACAGACTTCCTGCTCATACAATGAAATGAATTTAAATTTTCACAGTTCCCAGTAACAAAATTATTTGAGCATGTGTCAAACAAGCAAATCAATTTCTCCAAATAGCTGTCTATATTGGACAGACAAGACTATTTTTGTTCTTTTTCATGGCTAAAAATATGACCAAAAGATAATGATGACATGATATTTTTCTTTTTTTCTCCCTGTATCCCCAGCTTGCCTGGGACTTGTTATGTAGACCAGGCTGGCCTTGAACTCCCAGAGATCCTCCTGCCTCTGCCTCCAAAGTGCTAGGATTAAAGGCATGTGCCACCATGCCTGGTGACATTTTTCTTAAAGTAAAAGCATTTAGCCTTTATAGAAAATATTAGCAGTCTATGATAAAGTTATGCAATAATTTTTTTAAATCATGACAAGCATATTTTATGAATTAAATGAAACATGAGAAAACTATTAGGTTTTCCTATTAATTTGTACGAATTTCATACAAACACAAAATTTAAATCAATTTTATTTAAAATATTCTCCCTCTGCCGGGTGTGGTGACGCACACCTTTAATCCTAGCACTTGGGAGGCAGAGGCAGGTGGATCTTTGTGAGTTCAAGGCCAGCCTGGTCTACAGAGTGAGTTCCAGGACAGCTGGGGCTACAGGGAGACCCTGTCTCAAAAAGACCAAAAAAAAAACATAATAAAATAAATAAAATAAAATAAAATATTCTCTCTCAGGTGCTCTCCAGTCTGCTGCCGATGATGACAAGATTATTGGTGGCTACACCTGCAAGCTGAGTTCCCTTCCTTACCAGGTGTCCTTGAATAGTGGCGGCCATAAGTGTGGTGGTTCTCTCGTCACTGCTCAGTGGGTGCTGTCTGCAGCTCACTTCTATAAGCCGTAAGTGGACAACATTCAAACCTTTGAGCTCTCAGGTCAAGCTCTCCTGTAGCCTCACTGCCAAAGGGATGACCCTCTGTGAATTTATACTAGTGGATGTTACCTAAGAAATACCATACACCCTGGACCATGGGTGCTAGGCACAGTGTTACATTAAGTACATAAATCCATATTGGTCTAAATACTTAAACATGATATATTTGTGCATAATTATTAAACATGATATTTGGGCTTAGAGGAGAAAAAGTTCAGTTTGGACAACTTAGACATCTTGAATCCTTTAATGCAGAGAACTCCAAATCCAGGTGCGCCTGGGAGAACACAACATTCATGTCCTTGAGGGAGGTGAGTAATTCATTGATCCAGCCAAGATCATCCTCCACCCCAACTACAACAATGAGACCTATGACAACGACATCATCCTGATTAAACTGAAGATTCCTGCCACTCTTAACTCTCGAGTGTCTACGATCTCTCTGCCCAGATCCTGCCCATCTACTGGTGCTCAATGCCTTGTGTCTGGTTGGGGAAATCTTGGTGGTAGGTATCAATCCTGATGGTAGGTGTCAATGAGACTTAAGTTCTAAATGTGAAAATTCTACAGATTAAATTCATGTTGGAGGTCAACTGCTCAAAATTCTCACTGAAGCCAAGGCTTCCAGAATAGAATTTTATACTTATGGGGTTTTGGAATACACTAATTGAAGTATGGAAGACTGCTTTCTTGAGGCCACATGGAAGACAAAACAAAAATGAACTATGGTTAAGATGCCAAATCATTTAAATGAAGTGTGACTAGTGGTTTAAAGGGAGCTAAAACTTGAGGGGCCAATAAAATGTTGCTAAAATAATGAGTACTTCCTCAAGTACCTATCTGGCTGAACAAAATAGTCTCTGGATGTGAAATCTGTGACTACTGATGCTCTCCAATCAGACAAAGAACAACTTGTCAGTTACAGATATTTAAAATCCTTCATAAGCAAAAGTTATTCTGAATTATAAATTTTTGGCAAATTAAAATCAAGGTTTGGGCTGCTGTAAAAACAGACCACCTGGAGCTAGAAAGAAATTTCTAGAGACATATTGAGTGATCTTCCATTTTCCCTCCTGCATTCACCAGGCGGATACCCTGCACTTCTTCAGTGTCTGGATGCTCCTGTCCTCTCTGACCAAACATGCAAGCGTTCTTACCCAGGCCAGATCACCAGCAACATGTTCTGCCTGGGCTTCCTGGAGGGGGGAAAGGACTCCTGTGACGTGAGTGTCGTTCTGCTCCTGTTCCTCTCTCTCCCCCTCAGCAGAGATTCCCTTTACTGAAAACTCCAGAAATCTCTCTGGAATGGTTCAGTTGGGGGTAAGAATTAACCCTATGAGTAAATGAAGGTTTTCTTTCGATAGTGATCTTACCATCAGGTTAAAAACATTCACAGAAAATTGTAGGTGGATGATATATAGAGGTCCTTTTCTGAGGAGCTGAATTGTTAGAAGAAACCCATGGGAAAGAGGCAGAGCAAGTGGGGCAGCAGTCACTGTATCCATGTCTCAGCCTTTCTTGGCCTTACTTGCTAATTCAGGAAAGACAAGCATAAATAAAGGACTAACAAGGAAAGGAGAGACTACAGGAAAATTAGAGTTGGTTTCCAGGGAGTCTGGGTTACTTCATATGTATCAACACCTGCCAAAATGGCTTCATGATGCGGGGAAACCCCTTGGAACCTGTTATCCCACAGTCACATGAACAAGCTGTAATCATCTTTTCTTTTTTGCCCAGGGTGACTCTGGAGGTCCTGTGGTCTGCAATGGAGAGCTACAAGGCATTGTCTCCTGGGGATTTTTCTGTGCGTGGAGAGGGAAACCTGGTGTCTACACCAAGGTGTGCAACTACTTGAGCTGGATTCAGCAGACAATTGCAGCAAACTGAGCATGTTTACACGTCATGAATCACATGCTGGTTATCAATTTCTTTTTCCGAATCTTGAAATGAGCATTAAATAAAAAATGTTTTCTTCTGCTTCATGCCTGTCCAAGTATGATCCTTGCCTAATATTGGTGCCCATTCTCTGAAAACTTAGTGCTAAATGAGAACATAATCAAATGGCCAATTATTTTATTGGAGAAATTTTAAGTATGTCATCATTCATCAGGATTAACACCGACTTATTGACCTAGTTGTATAGGCTGTGAAGTATGGATAATCTAGTGGTGAACTTGATTATCATTCCCACTATAGTTCTGAAAAATAATTATGTCCTTTATTAAAATATATGGCATATTTAGGTTTAAGATTTAGGTAGCATACATACTTGATCCAACATTTTTCATGGTGGATCAACTTATATCAAGTAAAACTAAAGCACAGATTTAAAATCAGTTCTCAAAAGGTATCCAAATATTTTATACAATGATATGATCCTGTACAGCAGAGCTGTCCCCCCAGGACATTGCAGCTCATAGGACAGCAGGCTGTGTCTTCCTCTATCACTCTCTTTTAGAATTATGTCACTGAATTTCTGTAAGTTTCATACAACACAGTTTGATGGTTTTTCAAACCTTTCCCCCTTTCCCCACTTTTCCCACCCCCCTCCACCTACTTTATATATATATATATATATATATATATATATATATACTCATATGTATATACTCATTATATGTATATACTCATTATATGTATATACTCATTATATATATACTCATTATATATATATAAAACACAACCTGTATGTACACTCTGACTGTGGTCCCAAACCCCTTGAGTGGTATGTCCATCAAACGGGCCCACCTGTAATCTATTATCTCTGGAAGGCTAAGTAAGAAATATTTCTACAAGAATGTTTTTATTATAATTTTTATTGAATTTTTGTGCATTTCATACATAATTTTTCAATCAGTATAATCACTTTCATACCCACTTCTCCACTTGTGCCCACCAGCAGCCCCCTGAACCCCAGAAGGTTCATATATTCTCTCATTTGTATTGTTAGGACCAGTTCAGAAAGAGTTAATCTAGTCGAAGCAAACCTGGTTCCCATGACTACCTTAACCACAAGAATACAGTCTGACCCTGAGTTCCTAGTTCCCACAGCTACCTGAGGTCAGGATGAACTTTCCCAGCCCTGAAGGAGTGCTTCTGCTTCCTACCCCCTAAGAAGCCCATTCCTCTCTAAGGGTCTTCACACTGCTAAACACAACCAATCAGCTTAAAGGCCACCACTGCTTGCATTGTGTTTCTATAGCCTTGCAACTGTGTATGTATGATGTCACCAAATTTCTCTAGTTTGTGGTTTTTGTCTCTAAAAGTTCTCTGTAACAGACAGTCGAGGTCGTGCTCATCCCTGCATGGAATGGGTTGCATCCCTGACACATCAACATTTGGTTTCCTTGATGTGTCAGTTTTCTTAATTGGGTTCTGGTGCACCAGCAAATTAAATAAATTTCATATTAATCTGTGGCCCCGTGTTGGTTTCTTTTGTGAGTGTGGCAGTTTGAGTCCAACAGTATTAGGGTCTTTTGTGCCAAAATACTTTCCCCACACACTCCTCAGTGCCACCTCACCCTCTGAGCTCTAGTCAGCCTATCCAGAGTCCTTCTCTTAAAAAAATGCTAGCTCTCCCTCACCCAACAGTAATCAGCAGCCAATATTTCTCAGCTAAGATTCGGTTCTGCTACCTATTTCTACTGTTCCATGCTAGGATTTCATCTGGTTGAGCTTGCATGTGTCTTGACAATGCAGACATCAATATTGTATGAACAAGGTCCCAGGAGTTTGTAGGGTTCATTTCCATTTGGTCTTGCACCACCTCCTGGCCCTTAGAATCTTTCTGCCTCCTCTTCTGCAATGTTCCCTGAGCCCTGGGTGAGTGAAGCTGAAGCTGAATATAGGTAACACCTTACTAACCTTATATTTACAGACAAATATCCCAGACACCACTCTAAAAAGAAGTTTCTTCTGCACCAGATGAAGAATAGTATAGAGTCCCACAACTGAACACACAGAAACATGGTCTGTGAATTGCTCATTCATAAGTGACACATCTACAATGTAACCTGTACATCTGAGGCCCATGCAACATATAACAGGGAGTCAAGAGGACATGAAATAAGAATTCTTTTTTTTAAATCACAGATTTCCTGCCTATTCTTGTTTTTTTTTTTTTTTTTTTTTTTTTATCTCTATATCACTTTCCTCTGGCCAGACCCCTAAATTCAGCCCAGATTGCACGTTAATTCAATCAATATAAAAGACAAAATGAACCAAAAGGCATAATTCCCAGAATATAGGCGTGTTCTTTCTTGTTCATAGTTTACTGAGTAGACAGCTGTCATGGGGCTGTTACCCTGTCTGGACAGTAAGGCATATGTGCTTTGCTCTCTTGATTTCCTCAGCCATCATTTCCCTACAAATCACTGAATAAGGGTTTGTAATTGAATTCTCTAACTATGACACCTGTGGTTATCTGTTATGGACAAGGGAAAGGCATAATTGAGACTGATATCTGGTATGTTGAAATAAAGGAAACAGTTTTGAAAATATAGATCCTATCCTCAGTGATGAGATGGAGAAATTTTGGTACCTTAATCAGCTCAAGCTACCGCAATGAAAATTTCTAGACTGCAGCTAGGGCTGCATTTTGAGATGACTTTTTAAATGAAAACACTGCAGCATATCCTTATATGTCTTGAACTTGTAAGAAAAAATGAGAAATGTATTCTTATTTTATTGTTACTAAATATTGACTAGTAACATTTACTATTTCATTTTCCATGTAAATAAGCATATATTTAATACACCAATATACACACCTAGAAACTTCTTTCCTAATATAATTTTAAAATATTAGAATATATAGTGTTATTATATTTGAATTAAAAAAGTAGAGCTTGGGAACCCTAGACACATAAATGGAAAATAATATATTAATAAGTGATGCAAAGATAGGAAAGATAAAGGAAAAATTGGGGAGGATCCCTTTCGTGTGTGCGCTAGTAAGGTGATGGTGTGATGGGAAAGGACCTTGGGATGTAGAGCCCCACCCCTCAGCTAGGGTCAGGGTCTCCCTCCACTTTCCTACTTCTGTGCTAAGATCTCATGTAAACTGAGCTTATGTGGACTAGGCTCCAGTGGACGAACCCACACTGAAACTTGGGGGCTAAAATTTAACTCGATTTGCCAAAAATGTATATGTGTATAATTATATACATATACATACATATATAATGGAGTATATGAAATTAGGCAGAGGGTTAGAATGTATAAATAAGGTATGAGCTCTAAATGTGATTAAAATATATTGCATGAAATTCACAAAAATTCAATAAAACATTTTTAAAACTATCATTTTTTGGTTTCAAACAGCTCCATTTCTTTTAACATATGCAAATATATTTTCTTTTTTTAAATTTTCATATGTGTATGAATGTACTGTCTGCATGTAGGTTTGTGCACCCATGTAGTGCAATGCAATGCCTCAGAGGTCAGAAGAGTGATTCCCCTGGAACTGGAGTTAAAGATGGTTCTCAGCTGCCATGCAGGTGCTGGGGATAGAGCCCAGGTCCTCTGCAAGAGCAGTTGGTGCTCTTAACTGCTAGGCCATCTCTACAGTCCACAAATATATTTTCTACACTAATGCTTAATCAACCAACATTAACTTATACAGTAAAGATAACTACAACATTTTCTACATATTTGGTTAGATATTGAAGAGTTCTGTGTAACACTGACTTTACATAGGAGTAGTAAGTCATTTTTTTCTTAAGACTTGAGTAATGTATACGTGTTTTTTGTAAATTACATATATGTATATATGTAGATATATATGTGTCTGTGTCTGTATGTGTATGTGTTTGCAGAAACACAGAATGAATAGCAAATATTAAGCATACATTTGAAAAGCACATGTTTATTTATAATTATATAATAAATACTTATGTTTAAGATAGAAAAATGAAATACTAATGCATGTCTCCATTTCTCCAAGATTTTTTTGTATTCTACTTGGAATATTATCACTGTATCACATATGGCCTGTGCAGATAAGCTTTGATATTCTCCTAAAACTAACCCTGCAAATTAAAACACTTTCTACCATGTTTGAGACATTTAGAGAGTATTCAGATTACAAACTACATGGAGTTCATATTCTGAAGGCCAAGGCTAACATCTCACAACACTACACCAGATTGTTTTGGTATGAATGAGACATTAACATAATTAAATATGTAACAGTGACAAAAAGCCAAATAATCTGACAAGATGAAAAATATTCAATTTGCATAGTGCATCAGAACCAAGAAACATATGCACAAATATTCTCACCAAAGATACTCAAACAGACCTCCAATAATAAACTCAAGTTTACCTTAGTTTTATGAGGAAACTGTGAAAAGGAATAAAATTATTGTGGAAAGCAAGATAGTGGTTGACAAGGCTGATTATTTACTTATCAGGTTACTGTGGATGTCAATAATCTTTGAATATATATTAATAATTTATATGCAAATCTAGTCCTATATGTGTCTTTTTAAATTATTTATTTATTTATTTATTTTTTTTGTGTGTGTATGAGTTTTATGCCTCCATGTGTGTAAGTGTACCCATGTCTCGCAGTACCCAAGGAGGACAGAGGAGGGCTTGGGATACCTTGAAACTGGAGTTAGAGATGGTTGTTAGCTGGCATGTGGGTGCTGAGATTTAAAACCAACGTCTTCTGCTAGAACAGCCAATGCTCTTCACCACTGAGCCAGCTCTCTAGTCCCTCATATGTGTCTTTTTAGATTTCTGAAGTCCCCAGGAAATATTAGAATTAGTTCTAGACCAAAAATGCTATGATTTTAAACATGAAATATATATCAGGTAGGATCACTGTGAAATAAAACAGTTCTCATAACACAAAGATGCTTTTCCTCTTAAGACAGAATGCAGCTGGGTGTGGTGGTGCATGCCTTTAATCCTAGCACTTGGTAGGCAGAGGCAGGTGGATCTTTATAAGTTCAAGGCCAGCCTGGTCTACAGAGCGAGTTCCAGGACAGCTGGAGCTACAGGGAGACCCTGTCTCAAAAAGACCAAAAAAAAAAAAAAAAGACAGGACACAGAAGAAATGATAAAAAAAATAGTTGTTAGAGCTGATTGGAAACATAAGGTCTTCCAGCTCAAGAAAACAAAAATTTCAGTGAGGCAGGATAATCAATTGCAATAGAAATGAAAGAAGACAGGAGAAATATTTGAAGCAAAGTTTTAAGTGAGGATACAGATATTGGGAAGAGAAGAGGGTAGAAGGTGTGTGAGCCCAAACTAAGGATATTTGAAGAACTATTATAAAAATCCACTCCTTTGTAAACTAATTAAAAATACACAATATATTTTAAACAACATTTGAGCATAAGTGACTTGCATTATGGGAGGCAAATCTCCTTCCAAGAGATGAGGATGATAAAATAAAAATCTCAGGACCAAATACAAGATGCTTCCCTAGGACTTAATGGTAAGAGAGGCCTAGGGGCCCACAGAACACAGGGTGATGCCATTACTTTAGGTGGTCTATTATAATTATTAGGACACTGCTGCTGAAGATACCTTCCATTTTGAATGCAGGAGATAGAGAAACCAATCTCAGACTGACCAGGAAACTCTCTGTAGGCTGGCTGGTTTACACAGTGTCAAGATGTGCTATACAGGCTGTTGGGGGAGAATCATACCAACAGTTTTGCCCCTTGCTGGGTCCTGCATGGTACTATTCTGACATGCCTTGCAAGATGTACCTGGTCATATAATAGTGGAGCAATGCTTATGGAGGTAACCACACTTTGACACTGGATAACGGGCCACTGCTTCATAGATAGCTCAGCTGTGAATAGGTCGTCTCTATCAGCCTCCTGCTTTCCAAGGTTCAAGAAACTTCATGAAGTATCAGATGGGAAGGAGAACTTTGAAATGCTGACTTCTAGCTATAACATGGCATTTACATGCAACAACTCACAGTAGCCAGAGCAAAATGCCTAAGACCTTCACAGTACTAAGATGGTCAACAAGCTGAGCGTGGTGGTGCATGCCTTTAATCCCAGCACTTGGGAGGCAGAGGCAGGCGGATCTCTGTGAGTTCAAGGTCAGCCTGGTCCACACGGTAAGCCTGATCTACATAGTCAGCTGGGACTAAACGGAAACCCTGTATCAAAAAGACAAAACAAAAGATGGTCAACATTCTAGTGTGGATGGGGAGGACTCCCAGAGCCTCACTCCTGTTGGATATGTTGGTATTTGGTGGTTGCTGAGGAAGGGGGAATTACTCTACTCAGGGACATAGCTACTGGTCAGTGGCTACTGTCCCAGTGGAAAGTCATGGACCCATGTGCATAATACAACACTAATTATACTCAGTGATGGGTAATAGCAGTAAACGAAGAAAACTTTCAGATGGGAGAGAGATGAGTTGGGAATGCTAGGGGGTGCTCAATGGATATAGTCATGGATGGCTATGATTAATATATAGAATATGAATGCATTAACATTCAAGGTTAAGATGAAATCTCAAATTGACTAAAGAAGATAATATTAATTGACAAAATCTCAGAGCACATAACTGAGAAAGGATCCATCTCACTAGCTTGAGAAGCAGCTTTCAGTTTACCCAGATAGCCAATCCTCCTCTTTGCTTGAGAAAATAAATTCTGTTCTGCAAAAATGCTTTCTTGCTTGGAATTCCAAGTCATATCCCCATGCTCCTCCCTTTTATGCCCACTGGGGGAGTAGATTAATTTATGGGCTCGCATGCATCACTATATATGAATGTAATTCCTGCAGTGTAGAGGATAAGGCTGGGTGATCCTCCTTCAAATGCACTCCAAGATCAATAAAAGCAGTTTCCAAACTAAGTTTAAATTTGTACTGTGGTAGTTTGATGAGAAGTGTCCTGTATTTGAATCTGTGGTTAGTTATTGGCACTGTTTGAGGATGGTCAGAACATTTAGGAGGTGTTGGTTTCCTGAAGAAAGCAAGTCCCTGGGGGAATGCTTTGAGCATTCATAGCCTTGCCCCATTTCAATCTTTCTCTCTCTCTCTCTCTCTCTCTCTCTCTCTCTCTCTCTCTCTCTCTCTCTCTCTCCCTCTCCTTCATATGCAATGTCTGAAGATATGAAGACTCAGCTTTCTGCTCTGGCCCTATCTGCCACCCTGCCTCTGTCTCTCATAATGGATTTGTATCTTTCTATCCTTCTGGCACTGTAAGCACAAATAAACCCTCCGTCAGTGCCTTGGTCATGATGCTTTATTACAGCAACAGAAAAGTAACTAATACCAAAGTTTCTACCACAGAGTGAAGAAACTGACCATATTCTTATTGAAGAAATCAGAAGATTTGGGAACCTTTGACTAGAAGAGTAGTTGAATCCTGAAGGCAGAGTTTAATGGGCCATTCTTCTAGAGTGGCCCAGCTTAGGAGGGAGAGGGAAATAAGGACCTAAACATGTGTTCTTGCTGCAAAGAATCTCACTCTATCTGCTGTGGTATAAGATCTTGCCTGGGGACAAATTAGAAAGTAATCAACTCATTTCTTTGTTTTTTGTTTGTTCGTTTTTTTTATTTCTGTATGTGTATGAATGTACTGTCTGCATGCAGGTCTGTGCACCCATGTCATGCAATGCCGCAGAGGCCAGAAGAGGGTCTTGGATTCCCCTGGAACTGGAGTTCTCCTGGAGTTGTAGTTTCAGACAGTTTTCGGCCGCCATGTGGGTGCTGAGGATCTAACCTGGGTCCTCTGTAAGAGCAGTCGGTGCTCTTAACCGCTAGGCCATCTCTCCAGCCCCATTTCTTTGTATAGGAAATTTACAGACCACATAATACTGAATCTATGGCTTGATTATTACTGACAAACTTTACGAAGTTATACAAAGTAAAAAACAAAGTAGGCAATAAAGAAACACAAATGTGTGGTTTGGACAAAAGAGCACCATGAAGCTTAATTTTGACACTATATCTTGGAAGAGAAGTGTTTATTGTTAAGGAAATTGGCACCTCTAAGGAGAAGTCTCCTGGTCACAATGAAATAGCAAGAGTGCCCTCAGAGTAAGATAAGCCACCCAGCTAAGCTTCTAACTTACAAAATGAGAAAGGCTTTGATGATTTCTTCTAATAAGCCACAGCAAACCAAAGCTGGTACAAATGTGAGTCAAGTTGGTCTTAGAACTTTGCAGCACCATTCACATGGTACTGGTTTAGAGGCCAGAGTTAGGTGGTCATCAATTCTTCCTCCATAATTTCAGAAAGACATCAAGAACAGGCAATGTATAGCAGGACAGTCCCAGCATAAAGAAGGCCCTGACAGCCCAAGGGGCGTCATTGGCCATTGAATGAAGCTTCAAAAAGTGAAGGTTTGGTTGCAGTGGAGAATCTACTATGTTGAAGTTGCCAGAATCAGGAGACATCTGACAAGGACAGCCTCACACAGCGAGTGGAACCAAGACAGAGATGTATAATTGCATGTAGCAAACCTGAAGTGACTGAGCCAAACAAACCCTTGGTAGTACAGTACCAGACATTATACATGGAGCTACAGGATTTGATGTCTGTCTAACTCAGTGTTAGGCCTGTCTTTGCCTCCTACTTCCTCACTACATCCCTGTTCCTCACTTTCGTATGGTCATCAATATTCTGTGATATAGTATACTGGCTTTTTTATTTTACAGGGAGTTAGAGTTAAGAACTTGCCTTGAGTCTCAGAGATAGTAGAGTTTGGGATAGTATTGAGAATATTAAAGACTGTGGGGACTCTTAAGGCTAGACTGAATGCACTTTTCATCATGATATGGTCATGAGCCTATGGAGTCCTGAAAATAGATGAACTAGTTGAATGAGAAGCATCCCCCATATGCTCAAGAATTTGAACGAACTTGGTCACTTGGTGGCATTGTTTGGAGGAGAGTCATGGAAACTTCGGAGATGTGGTCTTGCTGGCGGAGCACGTCACTGTGTCAGGCTTTGACAGCTTGCAGCTCTGCTCTTCTTCTAGCTTCCTCTCACTCGGTTTCCTGTGTCTGCCCGAAGATGTAAGTGCACAGATTTCTCCTCTGACCCCCATGACACTGTGCCTCTTCACTGTGACCAACTCTTCCCTCTGGAACTGTACACCCAAATAAGTTATCTTGGTCATGGTGCTCAGTCACAGCAACAGAAAACCTAACTAAAATGTTTATGTCTGTTCAGACTTTACAAAATCTCTTAATTCTTCTTAATCAATCACACAGTACTTTTTTTTAATTCATTCCTTTCCAAAACACATTCAAATCTTTTACAAGTTGTGTAAACTTAAATTTTTGGTACATTTTTCTTTCTTGTTATATAATCATCTTTAGCTTTGAATCAAAAAATTACCTTCTTTATCAGTCAACACTTTTCAAACTTGAAAATTTCAGAATATATATATATATATATATATATATATATATATGTATATGTATATTAAACTGTTACTCCAAAATCTGGGCTATTTAAAGTTCTTGAAAGAAGTTGATCATCTAATGAACAATATTTCATTCAGATGAATGAAAATATTTTAAAGATTTTTAGAATTCTATTTATAAAAGTTTATTTTCTTCATATTTACCAAATTTATCCATTCTTAACAATTCTCTGATCTGTTCATCAAAATTTTGTGGAATTCATTAAATCCATCTAGCCATTATCCAGCTGTTTTTGCCCGGCCTATATTTATTTTTACAGATTATTTTAACTTATATTTTTAATTAAGTTAGTCATTTGACAATATCATATATGTAAACAAAATATTGTTGACTTTTTAAAATTATTTTTTACTTATTATTTTTTATGTGTATGAGTGTACTGTCTGCATGTAGGTTGGTGCACCCATGTCATGCAATGCTGCAGAGATCAGAAGAGGGTATCGGATTCCCCTGGAACTGGAGTTAAAGATGTGTACCCACTGTTGAGTCCACCAGGCTTCAATTGACCATCCTAATCCAGCTTTCACACAGATAGCTCTGGTAATCTAGATGGTCAAACAACAAATCACAATATGCTGAGCCTGGGGCAAGAAAGAACAGGACTGAGTCCATGGGAATGGGAGGGAGGGAAGAGAGGATGTTTTAAGAGAGTCAACAGAGGGGCTGGAGAGATGGCTGAGCAGTTAAGAGCACAGACTTCTCTTGCAGAGGACAAGGGTTTGATTCCCAGCACTCACATGGCGGCTAAGAACCGTCTTTAAGCCAGGCATGGTGGTGCACATCTTTAATACTAGCACTTGGGAGGCAGAGGCAGGCAGATCTCTGTGAGTTTAAGGCCAGCCTGGTCTACAACGTGAGTTCCAGGCTAACTGGGGCTACAGGGAGACCCTCAAAAGGGTCTCAAAAAGACAAAAAAAATGTCTGCGTGTATAAGCATATGTCAAAATAGCTATGCAACAGATTATATTCCCTCCTAATTTCTTTGTTTTCTTTATTTTTTTCCTTTCACAGGAAAACAGAAACAATACAAAATTATAATAACAAAATAAAGCAATAAGAAAAAAAGGTGGGTTTCCATTTCTTAGTCTGGTGAAATAAAGAATCAGTCTTCAGGGCTTGGTATACACTTCTCTTCTCTTTTTCTTCTTTCTTTTCTTTCTTCTTTTCCTACCCTTTCAGGGCTACCAGAAGGATATGCGTTTACTGGCTATTTCAGGAAGCTTGAGTTCATAGCTGAAAAAGAGTCTGGTTAATTTGGTGGGGTTTCATCCCTAAACTGCCTAATCAATTTCTTTCTTTTTTTTTTTTTTATTTCGGTATGTATATCAATGTACTGTCTGCATGCAGGTTTGTGCACCCGTGTCGTGCAATGCCGCGGAGGTCAGAAGAGGGTCTCGGATTCCCCTGGAACTGGAGTTCTCCTGGAACTGGAGTTTCAGACGGCTCTCGGCCGCCATGTGGGCGCTGGGGATCGAACCCGGGTCCTCTGCAAGAGCGGTCGGCGCTCTTAACCGCTAGGCCATCTCTCCAGTCAATTTCTAGCTCATATTTAGTTATGTTACCTTCTGAAAAGGGTCTCCCCAATTGCCAGAAGGAAATTGAGATGCTGACCACTCTGACTTCTTCCATGCTGAAAAGGGATGTTGGGTATGGCAACTGGGGTATCTCCCATTCAGATGGTCTATCTAAAGGACCCCCAAAAGGCTAACTGTAAGAGGGGAAAATGTCCTTGACTAATGCCCTTGAAAGTGAAGCGAGGGCTGGAGCAGTTTGGTACATGGTCTAGACAGGGGACCAGGAGAAGTAAGAGCAGGGTGAATTCCAATGTCCAACTTAAAAGTCCATTAGAATTTCTTGCCCAGGGGTTTCAAAGAGTCCATTCCAACCAGGAAGGTTTCTCCTTCCTGTTCTTTTGGCCATGACATCTGGACTCAGGATCTGCTTTTCAGGCTTTTTAATAGTCAGGATATGAGTTCCCACTTAGATAGTTGCTAGAAAGAAAGAGGAAACTTTATTATTGAGGATTAATTAACAAAAATAGGGGACTTGTCCTTTGGCTGCAGGTGACCCTACTTTGTTAATCAAGGCTAAGATCTAAAGTTTTTATGCCTGTTTAACATTATTTCATATAACTTCATGCCCAATAGGCACAATTTTTCAGGCTTTAAAAGAAATATATTGACTATTTATCTTTTGGTTATACTTTCTTTTTGGGTGCTTAAGTCCACACAATTAGCCCAGATTAACCAAACTTTGTTTTCTCAAGGTCATTTGAGGTTCTGGTCTTCAGAGGGCACTCGAGTTTTGTGGGGGAGAGGATCACCTGGCTTCTTCTGGCCATTCTTAACCAATTCCACCTACTGAAGACAAGGTCAGGTCTTGCTAGACCAGGCTTTCCTTTGGAGCACAAGGCGACTCTCTTCAATATTGAATTTCCTCTTTATAGATTGGACACTGGCTAGGGTTCTGTTGGTGGATCTCCAAGACCTCCCTGCACAGGAAGCCTGATGACTCACAATTGCAGAAAATTTTAAGAGATGCCCCATACAAAATCCCCTAGGACCAATTGACTTCAGAGGGCAAAATTGTGCCTTAAATCCCTTGGCCAAATTGGTATGGGCCTTAGGTATGGGTATTAAGCATCCCAAAAAGTTAAGCTACACTAATCTGGTACTTTTAATTAGTGTATCATATTTAGATAAATCTTGAAGAAAAGCCTAAGAAGCCTCCTTGCATAAACACTGACTGGAAAAAATTTAACACCATAGAATAAGCAGGCAAAGCCAATAAAAGAAATTTAAACAATTTTAGGCATATCATAAATATAAATGATTTACTACAAACATAAGTAGTTTCTTTACTTTCCCAAACCCCATATCCTGGTTTGTAGTTTTCCAATAACAGGGAACATACCTGTTCACCAGAATTAAGCTGAAAAAAATTTACCAAGTCCATCCAAACTGTCTCCTTCTGGGGCACATGCCACCAGTCTAGTTATATTGAAATGGGCAGTACAGATATCAAAAGTAGCACTTGCATAATAGACAGAGACCAAAAAATACCTTTCAGTAGTCAAAGGTAACCCATTACTTGTCTATGCCCCTTTAATCCGAATCTACAACTGGAACTCCATTACAAACCGGGAATGGACTAAAAACCAACCACAACCCTGTGTGGTTATAATCCCATTTAGACCATTAGTAAACCGGCTTTAATGTTTATACCATTCCACTCTAGAAACATTTAACCACTTCAATCCAGTACAAGTATCTTATTTTCTACTAAACTTTGCAGTATTTATACCCATCCAGCCAAACAGGCCAGTTCCCCCAAACACATCACCACAAAATAAAAACCTTAAAGTGACCCTACAAGTCCAAGGGCCAGCTCTGGCCAACCAAATCTTTCCAGAAATGCACCACATAAGTCTGGGGAAAAGCCTGTCTATCTGCCCCAAAGATCCTCCTCCTAGTGATCACATATCCCACACACAAAACACATCCAAAAGCCTTGAATTCTATTTTATCTAATATTAGCATAGCAACTCCTCCTTCTTTCTTAGTGCCATTACCTTGTATTACTTTTTTTTAGGGTCCTTTCACCTTGGGATAATATTTATCTTTAAAGGTGAGGTAAGCTTCTTGGAGACAAGAAAAAAAAAAGATATGTTTTGTTTCTTAATCCATTCTACTAGTCTCTGTCTCTTCATTGGAGAATTCATTCCATTGATATTTGAAACTGTTGTTGAGAGAATTAAATTGGGAGAGGCCTTTGCTGGGGGCAGGTACTGTAGGGCCTGGGCTATTTGAGGGACTTCACAGGGCTTCCAGGATGAAAGACTCAGAAGGTGTATTCCACACCTGGCAGTGAGTGAGGTGACTCAGACAGAAAAACATGTACTTTTTTGAATGTAGATCCAGCTTCTGATCTTTAAATTTGTGCATTCAACTTAGAATTCCTACAAAAGCCAGAAATCTAGAATGAGACCATCGAGTGTGGTATATGTTAAAGAATAATGGCTAGTAAAGCATAGGTAATATTGAAGTGTAAAGAGGAAAACAGAAGGTGGAAAGGTTAGGGGAGTGGGAGGGGAGCCAGGAGAGATGAGAGGGTAGGTGGTAGGGTGAACCAAAATGAAAGCCACTTAGAAACAACTGAAAAAAGGGAATCCAGACATTTGTAAGGCCCAGACTTTATCTAAGCAAGAGCACCATAAAGTTCAATATTTGCTCATCAGGAGGCTTACCTATGGTTTGTTAAACTAAGATTATTAAAAAACTCTAATCCATTTAAAGTTTCTGACATTATGTAAACTTGTAAAACACTGTGCCCACATTTTCAATTCCTAAGAAATCTATTATTGTCATTATTTTTATTATTTCAATTAGATATCACTTAAACTATATGAATGACGCTACTGATTTTTTTTTTCACATCATTGGCTGTAGTCTGCTCATTTTTCCTGAACTTTCACTACTTAGGAAACTAAATTTTAACATCACGGTTTATTTAAATATCTTTTCATCTTAAAGTCTTTTAAATGACCAACTTTAGGAAAAAGATAGTTTTAAGCAGTTCTAGTAAACATAAAATCCTATGTGCCTATAGGCAGAAATAAATGCAATTGTATGTCTACACTTTATTTAAACACTATGAAAATTGAAGCTAGTTAGGCAAAAGAGATGGGGAAAAGAGATGAGGAAAAGAGATGAAAAGGGGGGAGGGCCATGTTCACGAATGGCACAATGATAACTCACTATACAGTGGGAAAGAAGACTTAAGAAAGAATTTCCTAGAAAGAGCTCCAGCCATGAACAGTCCTAATATATACAGTCTATTCAGGAAATCAGGCCTATGGGAGGAGTTTTCATCATATTTATAGTACAACATATCACATATGCATGGGACTGGAGAGATGGCTCAGAGGGTGAGACACTGGCTTTTCTTACAAAGGACCCAGGTTTGAATCCTAACACCACCATGGCAGCCAACAACTCCAGATCCGGAGATGGACACCCTCTTCTGTCATATGCCAGACACTGCAGGACACAGGTGCACTTACATACACAGAGGCATAACACTCATACACAAAAATAAAAATAAATTAATTAAAGAGATACACATAACTCTGTTCACACAATATTCTTCTCCATCTACGACTTCTGACTTATCTCCTAGAGTACTTTCAGATCACAATCAGAGGGAAGTTGCTGGGCCAATGGATCTTCATCCATCCCTTTCCATCTCTACCTGCTCTGTAGGGGCCATTTGGGCCCTGTCATATATTCTAAGAAGATGGTATGCTAGGTGTGTTAGCAGGACACTTCCATAAGGAATTCCCTGAAAGATACCCTGAATGGAAGTACCCAACAATACTTTTTGGTTTTTTTGTTTTGTTTTGTTTTGTTTTTAGATGTGTATCGTAAAGAATTACTTTATTTTTAGGGCAAGAAAGATAAAGACTGCAAAGATGGTGTGCTGGTGTACACAGCCAAGGTAACTCCATTTGTTTGGGTAATTCCATCTTAGTGGTTGAGCCCTGGCCCAGAAAAACAAGTCCAGGAAGAGACAGCTAGTTACCTTGACCTTCGTAATGCCCTATCGACAGATGTCTTGTGACTGCCTGCTAACTAACTACCTATCCTAACTTTTTTTTGCTTGACTTTTTTCTTTATTTTTTTAAATGCAAAATTACCTTTGTGACTAAATTCCTCAGCAGGGTACAGTTTGTGTTTATTCTCATTGGTTGCAGATTAGGGAAAAGAGAAATCCAAGTAGGATACTTAGGAAGCTGTTAGTTTTTAAACCCAGCAGACTCTAGTTGCATCTGTGAGAACAGAGAATTGATGTTCTTCAGGGTGTGGAGAAATTCACTGATATGGACAAGATAATTTGGATCACATGCCAGGATATCGTTACCTCATTGTAGACAGGAATCTGAAAAGAAGAAGGTCATTAAGACACCAAAATCATGCTAACAACTATGGAACAGGTGATCCTGTGAGGGGCATACTATAAGATTATAAGAGATAGTATTGAAACTTGCTCTCTATATCCAGAAATATAAGTAGGTATGAGAAAGAAAAGGAAACGGCAATCCAAATAAATGGCTGCTTGCCTAAAAGCAGATTCTGGGAATTATGGCCCAGTGAATTTTATCCTATGTAAATTGTACTTAAAGTGATCAGAGTAACAAGGATGTCTTTGAAATCTCAAATGTCAGAAACTGTTTACAAAAGAAATGCAAAGTGACCCAAATAAGATCCAAACAACTTTCAAGTCCATGAGTAGGCAGAAAATATCCCCAGATCGCTATGACTCTCCTATGCAGCCTGTTAGACCAACAAAAACCAGACACCAATTCCTTCAACTTTAAAGCACTTATAGACAACCAAACTCCTATCATAAAAGATCTAAAAGAGAGTACCCAATTTGAATAGATTTCCTAATGGCTGCCACCCCACCGTGTGACTGCACCCTGCCAAGTAGAAATCAAAAGACCTGCATCACCTGAAAGGCTCTGTTCATTAGCTGTTACAGAGTTCAGAGCACCACTGTGCCCAACACAAAGGCAGCAAACATGAGGAGATAAGTGTTGACAAAAACACACAGCTCTTACCCCAAAGGGAATAAGAAGAGATGGCTTATTATGAAATCACACAGGAATAATCATGGCCCTGGAACACAGATTTAGGTTCCCTCAACGATCATCTTCTACTGGAGGAGCAGCTTCATAAAGTATCTACGTAATGGAACAAGTAAGACCTAAATCCAGGCATTTGGAAATACATTGGTACAAAGACCTGGGTTACAGCAAAGAAAGGAAGCCTTTGCTACGGGCCTCAGGAGCTTTCTTATCTCAGTCTTAGCCTTGAGGTGGAAACTAGGGGTCTGTACATATTCCAAGATATTTACAAAAGATCACAGGGATGTCAGGTCACACACAGAGACAGAAAATAACTGGCAATCTAGAGGGGCTAAAAATCGGTAACAATAATTTGGCTATGGTCATGCAACCATGCAGATCTCCACAAATCACAGAAGCTCTAATCAAGCAGCCTTATGGACTGTGCGACGCAACTAATGTTTTGCTGAGAGCTTTAGTTCATTGTCCTCTCTACTGACCAAGCATCACATTTCTGCATGTGAAGGACAAACACGGTTTTATGTAATGCTGTGGGGCTTTTTTTTTTAACCCTCTGTAGATAATATAATATTTAATAGGCTCAAAATTAACATAATCCAGATTTCTGTTTGGAAAAGTAAATAGAAAGTTACATTAGAGAGAAAACAAGGTAACAGCAAGTATAGCAATCCTCTAGAGCCTTAAAAAATATTGTTTACTTCCATATACAAAACATTTTTAGCAATAGTGATTAAAAAAGAAAGAAACCAGACTTGGGCTGGAGAGATGGCCTAGCAGTTAAGAGCACCGACTGCTCTTGCAGAGGACCTGGGTTCGACCCCCAACACCCACATGGCGGCTGAGAGCTGTCTTTAACTCCAGTTCCAGGAGAATCTGACGCCCTCTTCTGACCTCCGAGGCATTGCAGGACACAGGTGCACAGACCTGCATGCAGACAGTACACTCATACACATAACGAAAAAATAAAATTTTAAAAAACACATACAAAAATAAATAAAATTTTTAAAAAAGAAACCAGACTTGTGAGAAGTTAGGATTTCATAGATTTTGTATGCATGACAAAGTCACATTTTTATTCCATAATTAGAAAGGAAAATGGAGCACCAATATTAGTGATGTTGTAATATGCCTATTCATTTGCCATTGCTAACATATTGACATTATTTCATTTATTTTTTGAATGAAGCTTGCTCTATGGTACCTTAATTATTTATCTAATCAAGAAACATGAGCTCTTAAGATGAAAACACCATAAATGTTATTGCAGACTGAGGAATTGTGTATGGTCTGGGTAAGAAACATTAAATCCTTGGGTGTCCCTAGTAAGAGTCAATAGAGTTAAAATTACATCAGAGTAGTTAGAAGTCTGGTTATGCGATCGTGCTTCTTAGAGCCTTTCATTTGTTGTTTCCTTTTTTTCTTTAAATTATGTTCTTTTCTATTGACATTCTGTATATATTTTTGCATCTTTTTCTCAGTCTTTTTTTAACCTTATAATACACATAGCATCAAAATAACATAAATCGGGGGCTGGAAAGATGGCCTAGCAGTTAAGAGCGCCGACCTCTCTTGCAGAGGACTGGGTTTGATCCCCAGCACCCACATGGCAGCTGAGAACTATCTGTAATTCCAATTCCAGAAGAACTCCAGTTCCAGGGGAATCCGACACCCTCTTCTGACCTCCGCGGCATTGCACGACACAGGTGCACAGACCTGCATGCAGATAGTACATTCACACATAAATAAAATAAAACTAAAAAAAAATTAAAAAAACAAAATAACATAAATGAAGCTTGTGATACCAAAAAAGCAGACTTTAACATGGAAATTCCATTTTTTCTTTTTCTTCCAACTTGTATGGCATATATATTCATACATACATAAATATATATATATATGTATATATNTTTTTTTTTTGCTAAAAGATGTGATGGTTTCCCCAAGGAAGTGCTTGAAGATTCCTCCTTGGCAAGCCCAATCAACCATAAATCCTGCCCCCTTGCTCCACACTGCGGTCCTTCCCTGCCATGGTCGCCCAAATGAGGTTCGGCAAGCATGCTTCCTGTCTTGCTTCCTGCACTGGCCTCCATGACACAGCCTGGGTAGTCCAACAACGGCAGTCTACACTCTGAAGAGGCTGAAATCCCAGTAGCTGCTCAGTCCACAAGCTGGATATCTCAGTAGTCCCCATCTGGCATTGAAGGTTTGGAGGATTTTCAAGTTTTATATCTGAAGTACAATTTCTCAGACCTTACTGGTTGTTTATTTCTGGTTATACTTTCCTTTTGGATGCTTAAGTCCACACAGCTAGCCCAGATTAACCAAGGTTTTTGTTTTCTCAAGGTCAGTTGAGGATCTGGTCTTCAGGGTTCTCTCGGTTTTGTTTTGTTTTTTTTTTTTTTTTGGGGGGGGGTGCTGGCTCCTTTTGGCTTTTCAATCACCAGATCCATCTACTCGAGGACAAAGTTATGTCTTGCTAGGCTAGGCTTCTCATTTTGACCTCTGAGAGCAAGGTACAAAGTTATCCCTCAGGTTCCTCAGCCAAATTGGTATGGGTATTAAGTATGGTCATTAAGCACCCAGAAAGGCTAAGTTACACCAACCTGATACATCGCACCTATACAAAAATTGTGTCTTCTGAAAACAAACTGTGTGTTATTTCCATATCATATTTCTTGATTTGCCTTTTTCCATTTTAACTTTGTTACTCTAAAATATGTATACATGCCCACCATCATATACCAAAAATCCATAGTCTGAAAATAAATGATAGGTTAGTTCTAGAACCTGTCTAGGGATTCATAATATAAGAGCACAGTTGTGTTCAGATCATGAGGAATGTAACATTAATGTTGCTCAGTTTGCCTTACAACTTGGTGCTAGCATCCACAGATGAGGGATACCATTTGTCTTTTGTTTTTCTCTTGTGCCTTTGTTTTGGGTCCCTAGTTTTAACTATGATATGGTGTAAGGAGTTTCTTTTCTGTTATTGTCTATTGGTGTTCTATGTGCTTCTTGTATTTGTATGGGTTTGTCTTTTTTTTAGTTTGGGAAAATTTTCATCTATTATTCTGTTGAAGATCTGATCAATACCATTCTCTTGGGGTTCTTCTCCTTCCTCTATCCCTATGATGCGGAGGTTTGATCTTTTCATATGTCCCACATTTCCTGGTTGTTCCACTCTTGTCTATTTTTTAATTTTTCATAGTCTTTACTTGAGCTTTTTAGTTGATCTGTGTTATCTTCCAGGTCTGATAACTCTTTTTTCTGCTTCCTCCATTCTACTTCTGAGGCTTTTTCCCATTCTTTCCTCTTGATTGGATGAGTGTTCGATTTCCTTTTTTATTTCATCATGTGTTTTCTTTACTATTTCCACTTCCTTTTGGAGGTTCTTAATCTTTTCTTGTAGTTCCTTGCTTCGCTGGTTGGTTTCCTTTTTCATTTCATCATGGGATCTTTTCAGTGTTTCCTTTTCCTTCCAGAGTTTGTCATTTTTTCCCCCTAGTTCTTTCTGGAATTTGACATTTTTCCCCTTTTAGTTCTTTCCAAAGATTATCATTCTTTCCCTCTAGGTCTTTTCTGAGTTTTTCATTCTCTCCCTGTAGTCCCATGATTTCTTTGAATATATCTGTGATTATTTTATGATCTGTGTCCTGGGCTACCTCCAGGGAGGTCCCATTGTGGGAATCCTCCATAGGTTCAGTAGACTTTAGTGTGGAATTATTCTGCGCTTTTCCCATATTGTTCTTTCTTTGTGCTCTTGGCATGTGGGTTTCCTTTTGCCTGCATTCCGATGCAAATCTCAAATGCCTCTTCACTGTGTTGAAGGATCACTTTCCCTGATTCCTTCTCCTTATTTATGGAGTGTTGACTTGTCTAGACTTCAGGCTTTCAATTTTGGTTATATACTGGGAGATACAGCTCACTCTTCCCTTTCTACTCTGCTAGAACTGGGCAGGTAATAATCCATATGACAAATTCTGAGCCCTGTGCTCCCTCTGCTGCTGCCAGCCAGCTAATCCAGGTTGGTTGTAGGGCTTACTGAACACTCCCTCTGGAATTCCAGTGTGGGGGGGAGGGGCTGCCTGCTTAGCTCGTGCCCCAGTACCCTGCTCCTGAGCTGGTCTGGCACAAGCTGCCCACCTCTGCACACCAAGCCCGGCCTCCCTTTCCCACAATCCCCCTGCCTGACGCAGTTCCTGAGCTGGTCTGGCACAGGCTGCCTGCCTCTATGCACCTCATTTATTGTTTCTTATGTTAGTTACTTTACATGTTGTTGGGACAAAATACCTGACAAAAAATAATTTTCTGAAGATCCAAATCTGAGCACATACAATTTCAGCCATCTCATATTTGACAAGGGGGCCAAGAAGCCACAATGGAGAAAAGACAGCATCTTCAGCAAGTGGTGTTGGCAAAACTGGATCACCACTTGTAGAAGAATGAAATTAAATCCCTATCTCTCTCCCTGTACAAAAGTCAACTCCAGGTGGATCAAAGACCTCAACGTGAAACCCCAAACTCTGAAGGCGATAAAAGAAAAAGTTGGCAGCAGACTACAAGACATAGGAAAAGACTTCCTAACTCAAACAGAAGCTGCACACGAATTAAGGTCGACAATTGTCAAATGGGACCTCATTAAACTTAAAAGCTTCTGTACATCAAAAGAAACAATCAAGGAAGTGACGAGAAATCCCACAGAGTGGGAGGAAACCTTCACCACAGAAACATCTGACAAAGCATTGATTTCCAGAATATATAAACTACTCAAAAAATGAAGAAAGAAAACAAATGACCCACTCAATAGATGGAGCAAAGAGCTGAACAGTGACTTCACAAGTGAGGAATTAGAGATGGCTGAGAAACACCTTAAGTAGTGTTCAACATCACTAATCATTAAAGAAATGCAAATCAAAACCACTTTAAGATATCCTCTTATTCCAATAAGACTGGTTAGGATCAAGAAAACAAATGATACCAAATGCTGGAGAGGTTGTGGGGAAAGGGGAACACTCATCCACTGCTGGTGGGAATGTAAACTCGTACAGCCACTATGGAAAGCAGCGTGGAGAACCCTTGGAAGACTTTGAATGAACTTGCCACCCAACCCAGCCATACCACTCCTAGGCATGTACCCTCAAGACTCACCCCACCGCAGAGATATATGCATGGCCATGTTTATTTCAGCTCTCTTCACAATAGCAAGGAGCTGGAACCAACCCAAATGCCCCTCAACTGACGAGTGGATAGAGAAAATGTGGTACATCGACACAATGGAGTTTATGCAGCAGTAAAGAAAGATGACATCATGAGCTTTGCAGGAAAATGGCTGGAGCTAGAGGACATCATGCTGAGTGAAGTAACACAGTCCCAGAAAAACAAACGACGAATGGTATCCCTCATCTGTGGATGCTAGTGCCAATTACCTAGTTGTAAATATTTCTTGTGCACGGCCCCTTGAGCTTTTGTACAAAGCAGTTGGGAGTGATGCATATTGGAAACAACAACAACAACAACAGCAACAGAAAGAACTACATCGAAGAACTGACTGAAACTGTGAACTTCTGCTCAAAACAGTCAACTTCCACATGGAGAATATTGAGAAAGACTGAGAAAGAGATGAAAAGCATGTTTGGCAGAATGCATGAGCTCTGGTGGGGGGGGGGACACAGGTCTAGATTTGATAAAAAAAAATAAATTTTAAAAAATAATAATTATTTTAGAAGAAATGTTTATTTTAATTCAAAAAGTGGAAAGACAGTCTACCTGTGCCCATTGATTGAGGGAAGAATCCTTTATTAAAGCTCAGAGTTCGAGAGTAGCATCCTTTGTGATAGGGATGTCTTATAAGCAGGAGCGTGAGATCGTTGGAGCTGTGCCTTCCACAGAAGCAGAGAGCAGTGGCAACGAGGCTGATCTCACATTCCTCCTTCTTATTCAGTCTAGGACCCCATGCCATGGATTGAGATCCTCCCATGTTCAAGGTGACTATTTGCACCTCAATTACTCTATTGGAGATGACTTTTTACAGATGACATGGTCAGAGATTTGTTTCCATAATGATTCCAAAATTCCAGAAAGTTGACCATCAGGATTAACCACCGCATTTCTTAACAATGTTAATATTAATAGAAGGAGGATGATGCATTTTTGGAAAATTTAAAGCAAGCTTTGGTCAATTTTGAACTAGGTTATTTTGTAATCCAAATTACATTTACAAATGATAGAATTATTTTGCAAATGTAGGGGAAACTCTTGAAAGCTTTGATAGAGGAAGTTCTGGTGCAAGGAAAATAGGATATCTAGGCAAGCAAATAATCATGTCAAAGATGTGGTTGGTGAAAGGACATAATGTCACCCTCATTTGTAGCTTCAGTAAAACTAAGATTAGCATTATTTTAACACTTAGGAATCTACCAAAGGAAATTCTACCTTAGAAAATTATAAATACGAAGGGCTTTAAGAAATATGAAAGAGCTATCTGGGCATTGTGGGGCATGCCTTTACTCCCAGCACTAGAGAGGCAGAGGCAGAGGCAGGTGGATATCTGTGAGTTCAAGGCCAACCTGGTTTTGGCATGAGTCTGAGAAGGAAATGTGAATCCAATAATTGATCTTCTGAAGTTTTGCAGCATGGGAATTGGTTAGAAATATCTGAGAATGTCTTTTTAGGCTGAAGGACATCAAATGCAATTTTGCATTTTTATTCAATGGCTGCTACCATGTTTTGTTTTGTTTTTTTTTCTCATTTCTCTGGTCTTTTCTTTCCTAGGAATTCACCAGGAGAAAACTTCAGGAATACTGGGAGGGATTATCTAGATGACCCATGACCTAGAAACATTTTATTGATTAGGTTATCTGAGGGAGGAAGGCTCAGATGAAATGTGGGGGCACCACTAGCAGTGTGGGATTACTGGATGGTATGCGTTGAGAGAGTGAGCCGGGCACCACTCCCACCATTCTGTGCCTCCTGACTACAGACGAAATGTGACCCGTCACTTCGGCTCTTCCTGCCTAGATTTCTGCACATGATAGACAGTGGCCTAAAACTGTGAATCAAAATAAATCCTTTCTCACTTACCTTGCTTTCTATCAGCATGTTTTATCATAGCAACTGGAAAAGTAACTAATAATTTAGTTTTTTTTTAGGAATAGGGAAGATTGAGTTTATTCCTCAAGAGTGCAATTGCATGAAAACTGTTACAAACTTATCCAGGACACACACTTTGCACTCTTCTCTACACATTGCCCAGTTGTGGCCTTCTGGGCTCATCAAACTCTGTTGCAAGAGGAAACTACTCTGATGAGAGTTAAGAGATACATTAGTATTCTCTGTACCTCCTGTTCCCCATGTCGTATAAGCCAGGGCTCAGAGACCATTGCAGAACATAGGGTGAAGAGATTTGAAGAACCAAGGCTGGTATATTATAAGGAAACACACTCTTCTTTTTTTTGGAAACAGACTCTTTCTTACAGGTTCCTGAGAACTTGCCCACATGAACTTACAACAATGTTTACAGCATGCACAAGACCCATGCAAACTCAAATTCTTAAAGGAGCATAAAGGGGGATGGAGAGATGGCTCAGCAGTTAGGAGCACTGGATGCTCTTGGAGAGGACCCAGGTTCAATTAATTCCCAGTACCTAGATGGCAGACAACAACTATCCATAGCTCCAATTCCAGGGGATCCAACACCCTCTTCTGACCTCTGTGGACACTGCATGACATGGGTTTACTTAAACATATTCATACAATACACTCATACACATAAAAATTGTTTAGTTAATAACTAAAAACAAGCCTAGTCATATTTTGGAGCAATACAAATGGGAGGGAACAATAACAACAAAAGGACTAGGACAAAGAACTGACTGAAACAGTGAACTTCCTCACAAAACAATAAACCTCGGCAGAGAAAAACTTTAAAAAGACTGAGAAAAAGATGCAAGACGTGTATGGCAGAATGCATGAACTCGGGTGGGGTGGGGGGCATAGAAAAGGGGATGTGTCTAAATTGGACTGAGAAATGATGTATGAAATGCACAAAACTTCAATAAAGATATTTTATTAAGAAAAAAGAAAGAAAGAAAAAAAAAAAACTAGCCTAGAACCTTAGCTGAGGGACTATGGGCAGCCCATGCCTCTCCATGTTGATGGACAACAGTCTCAAGTCAGGAGCCAAAGAAAGACTTCCACTCTTAAAATGTTTGTCAGAGAAGTTGTCAGAGCAATGAGAGGAATAAGTTACATAGCACTTCTAGATGAGCTTCTTTTCATTCATCTAATTCCTACATTTTAACTATAGTTATTTAAAATGACAAAATTTCCCTTCCATAGGAGGACATGTCTTACTAGTACATGCCCAATGAAAACTGTGAGGTGAACTATACACTATGAAGGAGACCATATTAAAAACTGAAAGTAAAGAGATCTAGATAATACTTCTGATGAAATTCAGAATTGAGAGAAGCAAGAACCCTGGACTTTTGTCTGGAATTCCAGAAACGTGTAGTGCTGTTCTGGGACCTTCTCCGACTTATTTTCCTACCCTAAGGAGCAGTTTCCACCAGGCGAAATCTTACCTCCATTCCCATAACCTTCTAGAACACTGGAAAATGGTAATATGTAAACCTGGTCTTCAATTATCTTCCATCTTTCATATAATGGAAATCCAAATTAGATGTGTGAGTTTCCAGTGACATCATTCTCTGCCTTTGTGGCCCTTAGGGCCGAACACAAATCGGATGGTATAAATAGCTGCGGAGGAAAGCCTTCTTCCTAGTGCTCACTGTGTGAGGAGCCATGAAGACCCTCATCTTCGCTTTCCGGGAGCCCTGGGTGAGTCTTTCTAATGAGCACTTCCTGAGCTGTCGGGAAAACAACAATAGTCATGGAATATAGGCTCCATGTGCAAAGAACATAAAATATTCTAGCAACACTGTTTAGGGCATGCAGTTGTCAGTAATTACATTGATGAAATCTGTGTGTTTGATCAGAAAAAGAGCTTACACTTGACATAAGAATGTTGGAACATTAAAGCCTGAATACCTGGAAAATTGAAAGACTATTTAGTGACCCAGCGTATCTTAGCTGGAAAAGGTATTTTATTTTTCATGGGGGTTCTTTTTGCAATTTTTACCACTGAAATCTGCTATAAAGTCAAATATAATTCAATATTGAGCAAAAAATACACTCTATTTTGAAAGCAAACTTGAAACCAAATTCTCACAGTTCAGATGGGTACTACTGATTCAATACATCTTTATACATGCTTGGAACTTTCCCAGTAATTATTTTTGAATATTGAAGTATATAGATTCACTACATCATTGGAGTGGCAAAAACCTCAGCAATGTAGTAGTAAAGAAGATGCTAAATACACCATCATCATTATTATTATTATTGACAAAGATAACTGAGATTGAGGAGGAGTTTAGGGAGAATTTGTATTTGTGCATGTACACATGCATGTGCATGATCACAGAGGCAAGGAGAGTGTGTCAGGTCCATTGGAGCTGGACTGTTCAAAGCTGTGTGACATGGGTTCTGTGAAACAAACTCCAGTCCTCTGCAAGGGCAGTGCTCTTAATTTCTGAGCACTCTCTTTGATACGAGTATTTGCAACTTAAAGATAAATATAAAAAAGTTGTTTGTTGGCATTGGTATGAGAGTATCTACTAGAGGGAGACAGTAATATTTTTAAATGAGTGAAAACATATGTCATTAATTAAAAGAATGAAGAGTACATCATTAATGTTTTATGGTTAGTCTTCATAAATTTCATGTGGAATATAAATTCTGAAATAATTACACTTAAGGTAAGTATATAAAATTCTCTCTCAGTTGCTCTCCAGTCTGCTGCTGATGATAAGATTATTGGCAGTTATACCTGCCAGCCGAATTCCCTTCCTTACCAGGTGTCCTTGAATACCGGCAACCATCGCTGTGGTGGTTCCCTCATTACTGCTCAGTGGGTGCTGTCTGCAGCTCATTGCTATAAGCTGTAAGTGAACAACATCAAATCACTGTGCTCTCTGGTCAAGCTCCTCTAGCATCACCGCAAAGAGGATGACCCTCTAGGAATCTATCCTAGCTGGATGTTACCCAAGAAATATCGTATCTTGGGTGCTAGGCACAGTGTTACATTAAGTAGTTACATACGGGGCTAAATACTTAAAGATGATGTTTGTGACTATGCCACTCACTGTGGGATTGGAGGAGAACAAGCTCAAGTTGGACAACTTAGACATCTTGAATCCTTTAATACAGGGGACTCCAAATCCAGGTGCGCCTGGGAGAACACAACATTGATGTCCTTGAGGGAGGTGAGCAATTCATTGATCCAGCCAAGACCATCCTCCACCCCAACTACAACAGTAAGACCTATGACAACGACATCATGCTGATTAAACTGAAGACACCTGCTAGTCTTAACTCTCGAGTGTCCACGATCTCTCTGCCCAGATCCTGCCCATCTACTGGTGCTTGGTGCCTCATGTCTGGTTGGGGAAGTCTTGGTGATAGGTATCAATGCTGGTGGTAGCTGTCAATGGGACATAAGTTCTAACCATGAAAACTCTAGTGGTAAAAAGCATGTTGGGAGACATCTAGGACAAGTTCCCACTCAGGACAAGTTCCCACTCAGTATAAAGTTCCCTGAAGAGAATTTTAGAGTTGTCCATGCATGAATGCACCTTGGAAGGTTTCTTTCAGGTCAAATGAAAGATACGACAATGAGCTGTCAGAAGCATGCCAAGACGTTTAACTGAAGTGAGATTAGAGATGTGATGGGGTAAGGCACTGAGGAGGAAACTTCACGGATGCCAAACAAGTCTGTGTTGCCTGAAATATCCACCTGTGCTCAGAGAAACAACAGATTTGTTTCAACTATTTAGTAATCATCTGCAAAACAGAAAGTATCATTGACAAATTAAAAGGCTTAAGGTGTTTTAAAGCAAAACAGGTCAAGTTAGAAGCAAATTTCCAGGGTGGTATTGGGTCATCTTTACCCTCCCTCGTGTACTCAACAGGCAGATACCCTGCACTTCTTTAGTGTGTGGATGCGCCTGTCCTCTCTGACCAAACATGCAAGCATTCCTACCCAGGCGTGATCACCAGCAACATGGTCTGCCTGGGCTTCCTGGAGGGGGGAAAGGACTCCTGCGACGTTGAGTGTCCTTGTGCTCCTGTTCCTCTCTCCCCCTCCCCTTCAGCATAGATTTCCTTTCCTAAAAAGCCTAGAAATCTGTCTGGAATGGTTCATTTGAGGTGAAAAATAGCCCCATGAGTAAATGAAGCTTTTCTTGTGATGCTGATCTTAAGTTCAGGGTAAAAAAGATACACACAAAATTGTGAGCAGTATACAAAGGTTCCTTGCTAAGAAGCTATATTGTGGGAAAGAACCCTTGTGAAAGGTGCAGAGCAACAGGGACAGTGGTAAATGGATCCATTTCTCACCCTTTCTTGGCCACTGACTATGGGCTTGGAGGAGAAAAAGCTCATTACCTGCTAATTAAGGAAAAACAACCCTTAACCAAGGACTAACAAGGAAAGGAGCGACTATGGGAAACTTTCGGTTAACTTCCAGGGAGTCTGGGTTGGCCCCCACTACTCAACACCTGCTAAAACGGCTCCACCATGATGGGAAATCCCTTGGAACCCATTATCCCACAGTCACGTGAATAACGTGTAATTTTCTTCTTTCTTGACCAGGGTGACTCTGGAGGTCCCGTGGTCTGCAATGGAGAGCTACAAGGCATTGAATCCTGTGGTGCAGGCTGTGCTTTGAGAGGGAAGCCTGGTATCTACACCAAGGTGTGCAACTACTTGAGCTGGATTCAGCAGACAATTGAAGCAAACTTCATGAATCACATGCTGGTTATCAACTTATTTTTCCATTTATGCCTGAAATAAGCATGAAATAAAAATATTTTCTTCTGCCTCGTGCCTGTCCAAGTATGATCCTTGCCTAATATAGGTGCCTGTTCTCTGAAAAATCAGTGATAAATGAAAACATGGTGAAATGGCCAAATTATTTTATTGGGGAAATTGGAAATATTATTTCATCATTCATCAGGTTTAACACTAACTTTCTGATCTAGTTGTACAGGCTGTAAGGTATGGATGACATAATGGTGAACTATATGCTTTATTAAAATGTAAAATATATTTTTCTTTAAAATTTAGAAATTCAATAAAATAGTTTAAAAAGAGAGAGATAGCAGAAGACATAACCTGCTGTCCTATGAGTTCCAATGTCCTGGGGAGAACAGCCCTGCTGTACATGATCATAACATTGTATGAAATATTTGGGTACCTTTTGACAACTGATTTTAAATCTGTGTTTTAATTTTACATGATATAAGTTATAAACATATGATCCACCATGAAAACGTTGGAACAAGTTAGAGCAAAATACATCCTATATTTTAATAAAGCACAAACTAATTTTGCAACACCAGTGTGAATGATAACCAGGTGCACAATGAGGTCATCCACACTTGTTCCAACGTTTTTCATGGTGAATCATATGTTTATAACTTGCATCACATAAAATGAAAACACAGATTTAAAGTCAGTTCTCAAAAAGATATCCAAATATTTCTTACAAAGTTATGATCATGTAGAGCAGAGCTGTTCTCCCGAGGAGGACATTGCAGCTCATGGGACAGCAGGCTGTGTCTTCCTATATATCTCTCTTTTTAAAATTATTTTATGGAATTTCTGTGATTTCCATACAATATAGTTTGTTGGTATGTTATCCTTTCTCCTTTCCCCACCTCTCCCCACTCCCCCTGCACCTACTCTCTGTATATATAGCAGCCCGTAGAGTCTGATTCTGTCCCCAAGTCCCCTTCAGTGTGGGTCCATCCAATGGGCACACCTAGGATCCATTACTCAAAAGAGAAGCTTCTTTTGCACCCAGTGAAGAATAGTATAGAGTCCCACAACTGTACACAGACAGACATTGTGTGTGAATTGCCCATATATAAGTGACACATCTACAATGTAACCTGTACACCTGAGGCCCATGCAACATGGAACAGGGAGTCAAGAGGACATTAATTAAGAATTATTTCCTGCCTATTCTTGTTTTTTTTTTTTTATCTCTGTGTCACCTTCTGACTAGACCCTTAAAATCAGCCCAGATGTCATGTTAGTTCAATCTATATGTAAAAGATAAAATGAACCCAAAGGCATAAAAACCAGAATATGGGTATGCTCTTCCTTGTTTCTAGTTTACTGAGTAGACAGCTGTCATCAGGACCTTTACTCTGTCTGGACAGTAAGGCACATGTGCTTTGCTCTCTTGTTTTCTTCAGACATCATTTTTCCTACAAATCACCAAATAAGGGTTTGTAATAGAATCTTCTAAATATAATGCCTGTTGTTTTCTGTTATGGATGAGGGGAGGAGCATAATTGAGACATATATTTAATACACCACTATACACACTTAGAAACGTTTTTCATATTATAATTTAAAAATAATAGAACATATAGTGCTAATATATTTGAATAAAAAATGTAAAATATTAAAATGATAATGTATTTATAAGTGATGCAAAGATAGTTAAGATAAAGGAGAGATTGGGAAGGATCAGATGTTTTATCCTGGGAAGGTGGGGGTGTGAAGATAAAGGCTCTCGGATGTATTCCTCCCTGTCATAGGAATCAGGGTAGCCCTAGTTTGGTCTAGAACTCAAGATTGGGGAAGGTAATCATGTTCTGAAAAGATAATGGAGGGAAATTGTAGGCAAGCTCTGAAGAGAAGGGTTGATTGACTAAAACCATCATTTCCTTAAAGGAAACTAAATGCCCCATCCCCTCAGCTAGGGTCAGGGTCCCCCTCCACTAGGGTCAGGGTCCCCCTCCAACTACGGTCAGGGTCCCCCTCAGCTAGGGTCAGGGTCCCCCTCCAACTAGGGTCAGGATCCCCCTCCAACTAGGGTCAGGGTCCCCCTCGGCTAGGGTCAGGGTCCCCCTCCACTTTCCTACTTCCTACTCATGTGAACAGAGCTTGTGGACTGGGCTCCAGTGGCTGAACCCACAATGAAACTTGAGGGCTAAAATTTAACTCAATTTACCAAAAATGTACATATGTATAATTATATACATATATAGACATATGTAATAGAGTATATGAAATTAGGCAGAAGGTTGGAAGTATAGATAAGGAATGGGCTCTATAGGTGATTAAAATACATTGTATGAAATTCACAAAAATTCAATAAAATATTTTAAAAACTATCATTTCTTCATATACAGGCTAGAATATTCTCCTTTGGTTTCGAACAGCTCCATTTCCTTTAACATATATGAATATATTTTCTATACTAATGATAAATCAACAAACATTGACTTAGATAATAAAGATGATTTTAAAATATTTTCTACATATTTGGATAAGATATTGAACAGAGTTCTGTGTAACACTGACTTTATCTAAGTAGTATTGGTAAGTCATTTATTTTCTTAAGGGTCTCTGATTTTGAGTTTAGGATTTTGAGTAATGTATATGTGTGTCTTTTGTAAATTATTATGTATATATGCATGTACATATATGTATCTGTATGTGTGTTTTCACAAACACAGAATAAATAGCAAATATAAAGCATGCATTTAAAAAAAGTACATGTTTATTGATTAGTACATAAGAAATATGTTTAAGATAGAAAAATGAAATAGGGGGGCTGGAGAGATGGCTCAGTGGTTAAGAGCACTGGTTGTTCTTACAGATGACCAGGGTTCAAATCCCAACACCCACATGGCAGCTAACTACTGTCTGTAACTCCATTTCCAGGGTATCTAACTCCCTCTTCTGTCCTCCTCATGCATTGCACGACATGGGCACACTTAAACATGTGCAGACACAACACTCATATATGTGAAATAAAGAAAAAATGTTTTAAAAAATGAAATAGTAATACGTGTGTTCCTTTTCTTCAACATTTTCTTGTATTCCAACCAGAATATTATTGCTGTATCACATATGGCTTTTGGAAAAAATCTTTGGTCTTCTCCTAAAACTAACCCTCCAAATTAAAACACTTTCCACCATGTTGGAGGAGCAAAGCCATTTAGAGAGAATATTCAGACTACAAACTACATGGAGTTCATATCCTGAAGGCCAAGGCTAACATCTCACAACATACACCAGATTGTTTTGGTATGAATGAGACATTTGCATAATTAAATGTGCAACAGTGACAAAAAAAATGCCGAACAATCTGACAAGATGAAAAATATTCAATTTGCATAGTAGATCAGAACCAAGAAACATACCCAAATATTTTCACCAAGGAAGTTTACCATTTAGGCAGAAGTTTACTGTTTCAGTCAATTCTTTGAGCAAGGCTTTTCTGTTGCTTTGTTCCCTTTAATTTTATATTGCTCCAAAGTATGCATCTACACATATACCAAAATTATGACGCCACCATTTCTACATCACACTGTCTTGAAATATCCTCCACCAAAGAAATTAGTCCATTGCTTTTCAACTTAGCCTCAGGCAAGCATTTGGGCTGTGAGCAAACTCCACCCAGACTCTACCAAAATATCCCAGTTGCTACTTAAGTCCTTATTTTCCTCTGGAAATACATTGTTCTCCACACTGTTTCTTCCAAGCTTCTATTAGAATGTCCAGTTAAGCTCTACTTACAGCAGTCAACAGCTTTTCTAGCCCAAAGTTCCGAAGTCTTCCCCATTTCTCCAAACACCCACATGGCAAGGTTCTTCACAGCCAACAGCCCACTATCTGCTACCAATTACTGTATTAGTCACTTTTCTGTTGTTGTGATAAAACCACCATGACCAAAGGAGCTTTTAAAATGAAGAGTCTATTTGGGCTTATGATTGGAGGTTCCAGGGAATTAGAGTTCATCCTGGCAGGAAGACATGGTAGCAGGAGCTGGAGCAAAAAGGCAACGTTCACATCTTCCAGTGGCACAGGAAGCAGAGAGAGCAGGAACCGGAGACTGGCAAAGCTTTCTGAACTCTCTAAGCCCGCCCCCAGTGACCTACTTCCTCCAGCATGGCCACACCTTTTAAGGCCTCCCAAAACACCACCAACAACTCATGACAAAATGTCTGAATACTTGAAGCTTATGGGACATTTTCACTCAAACCACCAGATTATTCAAAAATAATTTAAGTGCAAAATTACCTATATGACTAAATTCCTGAGCAGGGTGCAGTTTGTATTTATTCCCAAGATTGGCAAATTGGGGAAAAGGGAAGTTCAAATAGGGTACTTAGGAAGCTGTTAGTTTTTAAAGCTAGCAGACTCTGTTGCACCTTTGAGAACAGAGCATTAATGTTCTTGAGTGTATGGAGAAATTCATTGATGTAGACCAGATCATCTGGAGCACACAACAGACCATATTCACATCATTGCAGAAAGGAATCTGAAAAGAGGAAAGGCACTGAGACAACAATACATACTACCAACAAGGGACCGGGCGATAGCAAGATGGGCATAATACATATAAATCAGAAGAAATACCACTGAAATTGAGTCTCTAATGCCAGAAATATAAGTAGGTACAAGAAAAAAAAAATTACAAACCAAAAACTGACTGCTTGCCAAGCAAACATATGTTGGGAATTATGGCCCTGTGAATTTTATCCAATGTAAATTGTACCTGAAATTGATCAGATCAACAAGTTCTTCTTTGAAATCTCAAATGTCAGAAGCTGTTTAATGCACAAAAGAAACACAAAATGACCTAAACAAGGGGCTCTAATAGAAGTCACATTATATATGCCTATTCATTTCTCATTGGTAAGATATTGATGTTATTTCACTACTTTTTCAATCGAAGCTTGCTGTATGATAACTTAGTTGCTTATTTAATCAAGAAACATGAGCTCTTAAGTGGAAAACACCATAAATGCTATTGCATATTAATGAAATTTTTATAATCTGGGAAAGAAGCATTAAAACCTTGGGTGTCCCTAGTAAGATTCAATGGTGTTAAAATTATAACAGAGTAGCTGTAGGTCTGAGTATGTCATAGTGCTTCTTTGAGACTTTCATTTGTTGTTATTTGTGTTAGTTACTTTATATGTTGTTGGGACAAAATATCTGACAAAGACAATTTTAGAAGAAAGGTTTATTTTAACTCATAAACTGGGACAGTCTATGTGTGCCCATTGATTGAGGAAAAAAGATTCCTTTATCATGGCTCAGAGTTTGAGGGTACCGTCCTTTGTGATGGGGATGTCTTATTAGCAGGAGTTTGAGGTAGCTGGTGCTGTGGTGACCACAGAAGCAGAGAGCAGTGATATTGAGGCTGATCTCACATTCCTCCTTCTTATTCAGTCTAGGACCCCATTCCATGGAGTGAGAGCCTGCCATGTTCAAGGTGACTATTTGCACCTCAGTTAACCTAATCGAGATTATTTTTCACAGATGACATGATTAGAGATTTGATTCCATAGTGATAGCTTATCTAAGGTGGGAAGACTCAACTGAAATGTGGGAGCACCTTTCCCAGGGTGGAATCGTGGACGGTATGGATGGAGAGAGTGATGTGAGTACCAGTTTTCACCATTCTGAGCCTCCTGTCTACATGTAATGTGACCTGTCACTCATGCACCTTCTTGTGCTGGGGCTCAAACCGTGAGGTTTTATTAACCCCTTTCTCATTTTCATTGCTTTTTACGAGGATATTTTAACACAGCAACTGGAAAAATGACTAAGAATTTAGGTTCTTTTAGGAATGGGGGTAGATTGACTTTTGTCCCACAAAAGCACAATTCTGTGAAAACAATTATGTACTTATCCAGGACGTATACTTTGCAGTCTCTTCTCTAGACATTGGCCTGTTGCAACATTCTGTGTTCCTTGCCCTCTGTGCATGAAGAAGATTCTCTGATGAGAATTGAGAGATATATTAGAATTAGAATGCACAAAATCCTGTGGGTAGGCTATAGAAGTATGCATACAGTGGAGAGATTTCTGAATATTGCTAAGAGGTACCGTATGGTGAAGTACACAAAAATTCAATAAAAATACAACAAAAATAAACTAAATGTATATCACTGGGTGAAGGCTATGTGTAGCATAGCCCCAGTTGCAACCCCTTCGTGCCATCTTATTTGTACTCAGGAGACCCAGCAGCCTCATACTCCTGTCCCCATAACCACAGTCACTCAAATCACCCATACCTTCTCCACCTGTATGGACAGCAGCCTCAAACCATGAGCCAAAAGAAAGCCTTCCACTCTTGAAATGCTTGTTGGACAGGTTGTCACAGCAATGAGAAAAGAAGCCACACAGCACTTCTAAACAAATTCGATTTCATTACTTGATTTCTACTTTTTAACAATATTAATTTAAAAACTAACAAAAATTTTCCTTCCATAAGAAAACAAGTTGATTTCCTACTAATAGGATGGTAACAGTGGCATATTAGATCAGAACTATGAGGTAAACTATGTAATAATGAAAGAGACCATATTAAAAACTGAAAAGTAATGGCTCAAGTTAGTGCTTTTGATATAATTCATTATTGAGAGAAACAAGTACCTAGGACTTTGTCTGGGAATTCTAGAAATGTGTATTTCTGTTCTGTGACCTTTCTCCAACTTTCTTTGCTACTAAAGGACCAGGTCCTACCAGGAGAAATCTTACTTCCATTTCCATAACCTTCTATAACACTGGAAAAATGGTGAGATGTAAACTTGATGTTGAGTCATTTTCCATCTTTCACATAATGGAAATCCAAACTTAGATGTATGAGTTTCCGATGAAATCATTCTTCTGGCATTGTGACCCTGGGGGCTGAACACAAACCTGGTGGTATAAATACCTGTGGAGGAAAAGCCTTCGTCCTACTGCCCACTGCAAACACAGTGAGCCACCATGAAGACCCTCATCTTTGCTTTCCTGGGAGCCCTGGGTGAGTCTTCTACTGAGCACTTCCTGAGCTGTGTATCATATATGCAAGGTTGTGTTTTGTGGTTGGGAATACAATAATAGTCATGGAATATAGGCTCCATGTACAAAGAACATAAAATATTCTAGCAACACTATTTAGTGATTAGTTTGTAAGTAATTGCATTGAGGAATTCTGTCAGTTAGTAGGAGAAAGGAAAGGATAGTACACATAATTGAGTGCCTCGGTTTATGTAGTAAATACCTGAATGAGTCTCTGTATTAATGAGAGGAATTCAGCCTGAATCTCAGGAACACTTATGGTCTAGTTACCAAAAAAGGGATCAAAACTGAAAAAGATTTATTTCTCAAGTATTAAAAATATTGGGTTCTGTTTTACAGAGCTTTACTAATAAAATCTATTATAATGTCACATATCTTTCAATATTGAGCAAAAAAGTAACTTTTTATGTACCACTAAACTCAAAATAAATTATCACAATTTGGACAGGAATTGATTTAGTGGATCACTCCACACGCCTGAGATTTCCAATAATTACATTTACAGAATAGAATATATGCTCATGTAGACTCCTTGAAGTTTTTGGAGTTATAAGTAATCTCAGGTGGTAGATATGATCAAGACTCATTAAATATACATAATGATATTTTCAAAAAGTCAATAAAATATATTTTTTAAAAAGTCAATGAATCAATGAACATATCAAAATGTTAAATGCATTGAAAAATCCAGTAAGTAATCAAGTATGGTAGGAAGTTCACATGACCCACAGAGGTTCTCTGCCTTGTTCAACAGCTTGCATGATGAATATGATCATTATTAATCCCACATTCCTTTCAGCAAGAAGAAGGAAAGTCAAAGTAGGAGAGACCATTCTTTGACTGTTGGCTATACTGGAGTTGCAGCATACTTTCTGTGATGTCTTACACATCATATCCAGACCATCTGGGAAATGCAGGCTTCACTTGGGGCATATTTATATTCACTGAAATCAGAAGTCAGATTAAAGAAATAAATAAAATTAATAATTATAATTTCATTTGAATTAGCAGTGATATACAAAGAGTCTATGATAAAGTTATACAATAATAATTTTTTAAAAATCATTACAATCATTTTATGAATTAAATAAAACATGAGAAAACTATTAGGCTTTTCTATTAGGCTGTACAAATTTCATACAAACAGAAAATTTAAGCCAATTTTCTTTAAAATCTTCCCCCTCAGTTGCTCTCCAGGCTGCTGCCGATGATGACAAGATTATTGGCGGCTACACCTGCAAACCGAGTTCCCTTCCTTACCAGGTGTCCTTGAATAGTGGTGGCCATAAATGTGGTGGTTCCCTCGTCACTGCTCAGTGGGTGCTGTCTGCAGCTCACTGCTATAAGCCGTAAGTGGACAACATTCAAACCTCTGTGCTCTCACTGCCAAGGGGATGACCCTCTGTGAATATATAATAGTGGATGTTACCTAAGAAATACTGTATAACCTGGACTATGTGTGCTAGGCATAGTGTTGCATTAAGTACATAGTTCCATGCGAGGCTAAATACTTAAATATGACTATGTTTATGCTTCTGACTATGGGCTTGGAGGAGGAAAAGCTCAATTTGGACAACTTAGACATCTTGAATCCTTTAATGCAGAGGACGCCAAATCCAGGTGCGCCTGGGAGAACACAACATTGATGTCCTTGAGGGAGGTGAGCAATTCATTGACACAGCCAAGATCATCCTCCACCCCAACTACAACAGTAAGACCTATGACAATGACATCATGCTGATTAAACTGAAGACCCCTGCCAGTTTTAACTCTCGAGTGTCCACGATCTCTCTGCCCAGATCCTGTCCAACTACTGGTGCTCAATGCCTTGTGTCTGGTTGGGGAAATCTTGGTGGTAGGTATCAATGCTGATGGTAGGTGTCAATGGGACTTAAGTTCTAAGTGTGAAAATATTACAGATTAAATTCGTGTTGGAGGTCAACTACTCAAAATTCTCACTGAAGCCGAGGCTTCCAGAATACAATTTTATACTTATGGGGTCTTGGAATACACTAGTTGAAGTATGGAAGACTGCTTTCTTGAGGCCACATGGAAGACAAAACAAAAATGAACTATGGGAAAGAGGCCAAATCATTTAAATGAAGTGTGACTAGTGGTTTAAAGGGAGCCAAAATTCGAGGGGCTAATAAAATGTTGCTGAAAGATTCCATGCTTCCTCAAGTACCTATCCGGTTATCCAATATAGTCTCTGGATGTGAAATCTGTGACCACTGATACTCCAATCTGAGAAAGAACAACTGGTCAGTTACAACTATTTCACAAAGGAAAGTTCTTCTAAATTATATGTTTCTGGCAAATTAAAATCACGATTCAGGCTGCTGTAAAAACAGAGCAGCTGGAGCTAGAAAGAAATTTCCAGAGATGTACTGAGTGATCTTCCATTTTCCCTTCTGCATTCTCCAGGAGGATACCCTGCACTTCTTCAGTGTCTGGACGCTCCTGTCCTCTCTGACCAAACATGCAAACGTTCCTACCCAGGCAAGATCACCAGCAACATGTTCTGCCTGGGCTTCCTGGAGGGGGGAAAGGACTCCTGTGACGTGAGTGTCCATCTGCTCCTGTTCCTTTCTCTCTCCCCCCTCAGCATAGATTTCCTTTCCTGAAAACCCCAGACATCTATCTGGAATGGTTCAGCTGGGGGTAAGAATTAACCCTATGAGTAATGAAGGTTTTCTTATGATATTGATGAGTAAATGAAGGTTTTCTTGTGAGAGTGATCTTAAGATCAGGGTAAAACAGAAAATGTTATGTGGACAGTATATAAAGGTCCTTTTCTGAGGAGGTGTATTGTGGGAAGAAACCCACAGGAATGGGGCGGAGCAAGTGGGGCAGCAGTAACTTTATCCATTTCTCACCCTTTCTTGGCTTAACACACTAAGGAAAAAACAAGCATTAACAAAGGATAACAAGGAAAGGGCAGACTATGGGAAAATAACAATTTCCAGGGGGTCTGAGATGCCTCACACCTGCCAAAATGGCTCCATGATGCGGGGAAGCCCCTTAGAACCGATTATCCACCCAAAGTCACGTGAGCAAGTTATAATCATCTTTTCTTCTTGACCAGGGTGACTCTGGAGGTCCTGTGGTCTGCAATGGAGAAGTTCAAGGTATTGTTTCCTGGGGCACAGGATGTGCTCAGAAAGGGAAACCGGGTGTCTACACTAAGGTGTGCAACTACTTGAACTGGATTCAGCAGACCATCGCTACCAATTGAGCACATTTACATGTCATGAATCACCTGCTGGTTATCAGCTTCTCGTTCCTTTTGGCCTGAAATCATTATTAAATAAAAACAATTTCTTCTGCTTCATTTCTGTCCAAATATGTTCTTGTTGGTATTGATGCTCACTGCCTGAATACTTAGTACCAAGTGAAAATACTTAGTGCAAAGGTTAAACTATTTTGTGGGGAATAGAATTGAGAATATACCTATGTGCTGGATAGCTTTAGTGTCAACTTGACACACCTGGGTTGAGGGAGCCTCAATTGGGGAATTGGCTCCATTGGATTGGCCTGTGGCCACATCTGTGGAGTATTGTCTTGATTGTTGAGCAGCGTGGGAGGGCCCAGCCCACAATGAGTGGTGCCACCTTGGGCAGGTGGTTGTATAGGGTATAAGAAGGCAGGCTGGGCATGAGCCAGGGGAGCAAGCCAGTGAATAGCATTCCTCCATGGCCTGTGCTTCAGCTACTGCTGCCAGGTTCCTGCCCTGAGTTCCTGCCTTGGACTCCCTAAGTGATGAGCTGTGACCCAGGGGATGTAAGCGGAATAAACCCTTTCCTCCTCAAGTTGATGTCGGTCAGAGTGTTTTGTCACAGCAATGGAAGACAAACTAGAACAACCTACAAGCCCATTCTCCTCCAGCCACCTGATTTATAACAAAGTGGTCAAAATGTACACTGAGAAATGTCAGCCTCTTCAACAAGTGGTGCTGATCAAAATAGATAACTCCAGTAGAAGAAGAATGAAGCTCAATCTCTCTCTCTCTTTCTCTCTCTCTCTCTCTCTCTCTCTCTCTCTCTCTCTCTCTCTCTCTCTTTCCACAAAGTTCAACTCCAAATGAATCAAAGACCTCAACACGAGGCCTGATACTCTGAGTCTGTTAGAGGAAGAAGTATGGAATGTGCTTCAACTTATAGATACAGGAAAGGCTTTTCTTTTTAAATATAATACTTTGATTGGCATTTTGTGTATTTCATACATCATTTTTCAGTTCAATTTAGACATTTCCCCCTTTCCGTTCCCCCACCCCACTCCATTTCCCGCATTCTGCCATACAAGTCCTGCATCTTTCTCTCAGTCTTTTTAAAGTTTTTGTCTGCAAATGTTTATTGTTTTGGGCAGAATTTAATTATATCAGCCCATTCTTTGACCTAGTCCTTATATTGTTGTGGTTCCCTCCCAATTGTATTGCTCCAAATTATGCATATATAAACAGCATATACGTACCAGAATTATGTCCTCCAGGAATAAACTGTATGTTAACTCCAATATATGTTTAGGAGTTCACATTTTTCCCTTTAATTTTATATTACTCTAAAATATGAATATATATCTTCCACCCATATACATTAATTACCATATCTGAAAGTAAGTGGTAAGTTAATTCTAGGGCTCATTAAGAGATTCACATTATAACATCACAGTTATTTTCAGATAGAAAGAAATATAACAATAACGTAGAAGAACAAAATTAAACCCCTAACTCTCACTCTGTACAAAAATCAACTTCAAATGGATCAAAGATCTCAACGTGAAACCCGAAACTCTGAAGGTGATAGAAGAAAAAGTTGGGAGCAATCTACAAGACATAGGAGTAGGAAGAGACTTTCTAAATCAAACAGCAGCCACACAGGAAATAAGGTCAACAGCTCACAAGTGGGACCTCATCAAACTCAAAAGCTTCTGTACAGCGAAAGAAACAACCAAGGAAGTGAAGAGAAAACCCACAGAGTGGGAGGAAACCTTCAGCAGTGATACAACTGACAGAGCATTAACATCCAGGAAAGGCTTTTCAAACCAAGGCCTGGTAATACAGGCATTGAGAGCAACAATGGACAAGAGGGACCTCATTTAACTAGAAGCTTCCATACAGCAAAAGACACTATCATTCAAGTGAAGAGGAAGCCTACAAAATGAGAAAAACCTCTACCACCTATACATCTGACAGGGGCTTGGTGTCTAGCACAGAAAAATTGGTAAAAAAAAAAAATTAACTAAACACTAAGAATGCAGACAACACAAAAATCAGATCATGGAACTAAACAGAGTTCTCAAATGAAAAAATACAACTGGCTGAGAAATACTTTTTAAAATGTTCAACACCATTGCCAGAAAAGAAACGAAAATTAATACTACTTTGAGACTTCATTTTTACCTGTCAGAATTACTAAGATCAAACTGTGAAATCAAGAAACAAATACTGGCATGGATGTTGTGAAAGAAGGACACTTGTTCATGGTTGGTAGAAGTGGAAACTGGTGTGGCCACTACAGAAACCAGTGTGGAGGTTCCTCAGAAAGTTAGAAATAGTTCGACCATAAGGCCCAGCTATACCATGCTTGGGTGTATTTCCGAAGGACTCTATCTTACTACAGAGATGCTTGCTACTCAATTCACAATACCCAGGGAAATAGAAATAGCCTGGATGTCCAACAACTGATGAATGATTACGGAAAATGTGATATATATTATATATGAATATTATTCACCTCTACAGAAAAATGAAACTATGAGATTCTCAGGAAAATGGGTAGAGCTGGAAAAAAACATCATGAGTTAGGTAACTCAGACCCAGAATGATAAATGTCACTTGTTCACTCCCCTATGTGGATGCTCCCTTTGAATCTTTAGATATACGTGATTAAATTGGAATACCCATAGAAGTAAGGAAACTAGTAAAGGCTCATGGTGACGAGGGCTTTCAAGAGAGAGAAAATAGAATGCAGTTGGTATTAAAGGGGAATGGTAAAGTAATTAATCTGGAAGGATTGAGTGGGGTAGAGGATGGGAGGGAAGGTCAAAGAAGAGAGAATGGGAAATGATAACTAACACAAATGAACTCTGAAAAAGCCATCTGAGAGCCTTCTACTGTAGAAGTTTCCATATACATGTGCAAATATATAAGAAAGATGTCCCCAGGGCAAAACTCCACCCATCAAATGCTCCACCTTGTGGGCTAAGAAGGTGATTCAGTAAATAAGGTCCTTGCTCGAAGTTCGGAGTTTAGATCTGAACAATCCATATAAATTCTGGTTGGATTCTGTAGCCTGGATCTAATTCCAGAGTCTGGGGATCCCCTAGAGTAAGCTAACTAACTAGATTATCACATATTCACAGGCCGTAGGTTCCATCGAGAGACTTTGCCTCAATGGATAATACCTAGAGCACTAAAGGAAAACCCCCATGTCAACTTCAGATACTCACACACATCCATACATACATGCAAGGTTTTTTCTAAACCAAAGGGAGAATCTACTTTGTCCAAGGAATAGCTCCCTCAGAGTTTATCCAGTTGAGTAGCCAGTCTTAAATACATGTACGCACAAGCACCACCAAATGGGTTCTGGTTTTATATGTATGTGTGTATATGTATGTATACATTTATATACATAAAATAAAGAAAAGGTCTTCAAATTGAGAAAGAGTTGGAGAAATATGGGAAGAATTGGATGGGGAGGGAGGGGTGGAAAGGATGTAAATTCAGTAGTCCTGTATGAAATTCTTAAAATTTTTTTTAAAAAATTACTTATTTCTAGAATTTTCTATTTAATAACTGGCATCTTGTCCTCCATGAACTATGGATAACTGCTTACAAGGATAGTGAAATACCATGTAAGTGGATTTGTTTCCTGTATCCCTGACATATGATACTATTTAGATTAATGGACATGAATTTTACTATTCTACTTTTTGTTTTAAGTGTATTATATTCCAAATAATAAAACTATTCTTCCAACCAAAAGAACAATTTGATATACAAGATCAGAGGTTCCCTCAGAAATAATTGTGAAGGAATTGCTACACCAAGAGGTCAGTCTTTAAGAAAATCCCTTGGAAAACTTAAAAAACACAGCTATCAAGATTCTTGACTGAGAGTCTGGAAACCTGCAGCTGTATGACGTGACCCAACGCCAGCATACTTTCCTTTTAGGACGATCGGTTCCAACCAGGTGGGTTTGCAACTTCCATTCCCATAGCCTTTTGGAAAAAAAAAAAAGTTAATGTTTGAATTCCATCTTGAATCATACTCCGTCTGTCACAGAACTGGATTCTAAATTTAGATTTCTAACTTTCCAATGAAATCGCTTTTCTGGCACCTGAGACCTGGGTGTTTTTGAGACCTGAAAGTATTAATAGCCATGGAAAAGAAGTCTTCATCCTATTGTCTGGTCCAGATCGAGCGAGCAACCATGAACATCATCTTCCTTGCTCTCCTGGGAGCTGCTGGTGAATCTAATCATGAATGAATCAGTAGCTGCCTGCAATGTAAGTTTTCATTTTTGTGC
>VZQC01008420.1:0-77974 GCA_009823505.1 Rhizomys pruinosus | reverse complement strand
AGGAAAGGAAAGGAAAGGAAAGGAAAGGAAAGGAAAGGAAAGGAAAGGAAAGGAAAGGAAAGGAAAGGAAAGGAAAGGAAAGGAAAGGAAAGGAAAGGAAAGGAAAGGAAAGGAAAGGAAAGGAAAGGAAAGGAAAGGAAAGGAAAGACGGAAGGAAATAAAAAGAATCTGAAGTAAATAACTGAAAGTAATTTTTACTCTTTGAAAGGGCAGTGACAATCAAAGCCTGAGTTCCCTGAACACTGAAGGGGGTGGCTATTTACTCAACAGATGAACATATTTTATTTCTCATGGCTAAATAACAGGCTGTGTTTTGAGAGAACTCTATAATGAAATCTCTCTAGCATAAATTTAAGGGTCATACAGTTGTAAGAAGAAATGAATGTGTATTTTAATAATACTAAATTTTATTAGTGAAATTTAATATGCATGTTTCCCATGAAAAAAGAGGTATAAACTTAATTTATTAGTATATATACCTAGAAACCATTTGCCTAAAGTTATGTTTTGATTATTGGAACAATAAAGATAATGTATTTTGATAGAAGGCATTTGAAGCTTTACAAATATTGACAAATATTGCAAAAAGCAGAATGAACTGGTTAGTGTTAAGAAAGTTGAGACAATGAGAAAGATTCAGGAGGGTTATCTTGCACTTGTGTTTGTGGTCTCAACAGCATTCTTATGTTGAGGCAAGAGATTACTTTATAGTCCAAACTGTCCTGGAACTTCCTATATACTTAATTTAGTCTAGACTTTGTAAATGGGGAAGGCTAATCATAACATACTGAATACATGGTTTATGGAAATTTTATGCTAGACCCTAAGAAAGAAGTTTATTGAATAGAAGTTCAAATCTATCACTTCTTTATAGGCCAGACTACATTCCCATGACTTTTAAAAGCTTCCTTGCTGTTAACTTATGGAGATAGCATTAACATACTAACATGCTAGCAGTCCACCACAAACATATACCAGTAAGATTAGTGAAAGACTTCTTTTGTGTTGTGTGTGTGCATGTGTGTGCGTGTGTGTGTGTGTGTGTGTGTGTGTGTGTGTGTGTGTGTGTTCACATGCCCATGTGGAGACCAGAGGTCAACTTTGGGTATCTTTTTCTATCATTCTTCACCTTACTTTTGAGGCAGGGTCACACTCATTGAACTTGGAGCTTACAGACTTCGAGTAGACTGGCTGGCCCTCAGCTCTCTTTAGCCCCTGTCCCAGCTCCCACAGCATGACTGCCATAGAGTATCCCACCACTCCTGGCTTTTATGTATGTGCTAGAGACCTGAACTCAGGCCTTGCTTATGAAGTAAGCATTTTACTCACTTAGCCATATCTCCATCCCATACTGCAAAGCTTTCTACATATTTGCATGGATATCGATCAAGGTTATGTGTAAAAATGATTCTATCCTAAGTAGTGGTGGCAAGGCATTTTGTTTTCTAAAGAATCTTTGTTGTGTGTGAATTTCTGGCCATGTGTAAGAGTCAGGATATTTGTGTATGGGTGAATATTATATCTGTAGGGAACACCATACATTTATCAAAAATAAAATTTACACTTAAGAGGTACATGTTTCTTGATCATTGCATTAAGAAGAGTTGATGTTCAAGATACAGAATAATGAATTATGCACATGCCCCCTAAATTCAACTGTATTAGTTATTTTTCTTATTGCTGTGACAAAGTATGAGAAAGAAGCATCTTAAGAAAAGAACAATTAATTTGGGTTCATAGTTGAAGAGGGTATAGTCAGCCTTGTCAGGGAAGCTAACGGGAAAGTGGCTCACAACTGTGGTGGTGAGAGGGTGAGGCAACGGATTCCATGATACTAACAGTCAGGAAGCATGGTGATAGTGTGTTGCTGAGCATGCCTTCTCCTTTTATACAGTCTGAATTCTTAACCCACTGAATGGTACCAACCATGTTTAGAATGAGTCTTCCCTTTGTGCTCAAACCTCTAGGGAAATGTCTTCACACACACACACACACACACACACACACACACACGCACAACAACGTTATTCAAACTCAATTCAAGCTGGACCCAATGAATGTTAACCATCCTGATAGTGTGGGAAGAGAATACTATCATTTTTTTTCTGTAGGTAGTCTGAAAAAATGTCATGGTGTATGAAATAACATGATATATCTATATAACAGAGTTCATAAATTTTCCCTGGTGGTTGCTTTCCCCACTAATGATGGTGATGAAAAGATTGTTGGGGGATACACCTGTCAGAGGTATTCCATCCCCTACCAGGCATCACTGAATTCTGGCTGTCACATATGTGGAGGAGCCCTCATCAGCGATCAATGGGTACTGTCTGCTGCTCACTGCTATGAGCTGTAAGCATTCAATACTCATATTCTTATGCTCTGGTTTTTAACCAAAGTACGATAAGGCAAAATCATAGTTATACTGGATGGATAAATCATTTTGGTCCTGTAAGCCTCATTAGTCATTCCACAGATTTATGATATACTGAGAGCTACATTGTTTGGATCCCTTAGATGTCACAGCTGTCCTCCACAAGATGGTAATTAGAAATTACAAGGAAGCATGTTGTGAAGGGTTTCTAAAAAGAGGAACCTAAAGGGCTGGAGAGATGGCCTAGCGGTTTTAAGCGCCCGGACCGCTCTTACAGAGGACCCCAGGTTCAATCCCAGCACCACATGCGGCCAAGAACCGTCTGCAAAACTCCAAATTCCAGGAGAACTCCAGTTCCAGGGAATCCGGACACCCTCTTCTGACCTCCGCTGCATTGAACGACACTGGGGCACAGACTTGCATGCAGACAGTACATTCATACACATATAGAAATAAATAAAATTTTAAAAATATAGTTAAAAAAGAAAGAGGAACCTAAAGTGCAAGCCTTAATGATTATGGCTCAATTAAAATGAAACAATATGTGGAGTTAGTAAAACATACCATATTTCTATTATAAATAATAATTATTTGTTCTATTCACCAAATTTGTCATTCTGCCTATGACCCCTGCCTTACCTTCCTAACAAACTTGGATAGTTCAATAAAAACAAAAAGTAGAGGTGCCAACCAATCTCCTCCAAACCTCTTTTCACCTGGAACTCTCTTCTAGATGACATTTGGTTTCCATTCTTATACACCCCAATTATAAGAAGATGGTGGGTTATCAGTGTCTGATAGGAGTGGCAGTTAGCTTAAAGGAGTCTCTCATCTGCACCATGACTTTATTCAAGCACTAATTACTTTAGTAATTAGTGCTTGAATAAAGTGATGTTTGTGTTTATGCTAGTAATTGAGGGGGTTAGAGGAAGCGAAGGACATTAATGTTGGATACTTAAAATACTTTTAATGATTAAATCCAGCCAACTCCAGGTGTATCTGGGTGAACACAACATTGATATAATTGAGGGTGGTAAGCAATTCATTGATGCTGCTGAGATCATCCCCCACCCTGATTATGATCCAGTAACTATTGATAATGACATCATGCTGATTAAACTGAAGTCACCTGCCACCCTCAACTCTCAAGTGGCCACCGTCTCTCTTTCTCGATCCTGCCCATCCATTGGTAGCAAGTGCCTTGTGTCTGGCTGGGGCAACACTCTGAGCTTTGGCTGTAAGTGTGTTTGTGATCTAAGTACCAAGTGCGAGACCACTGGAAATGAAAGGCACTTGAATGTCAGATACAACAAATTCTCATTCCAAGTATGGGCCTCAGAGGATTGTTTTAGACCTTGTAATAAACTAATTGAAGTTAGGAAAACTCCTTTATATGAGCCTGTGAAGAAAACAGAACAGAATGAACTTAGCAAGATGTCAAGGAGTCTACTGTATCAGTCACGGATGTGCTAAAACTGGAAAAAAGGGACACATGGAGAGGAGAGGCCAAGGGATTTATTGCTGCTGATGTAGACAGCTCCTTGAAGAAAAGTCTCTGGACTTGAGATCTGTGGCTTGATGATGCTAGTGTCAGAGAAGGAACAACTGATGAATAAACTATTTAGCAAAACTTCTACCTAAAAAAAAATCTTCTAAAGTGTAATTTTGGCCATAATGAAAGAGAAGAGGTATCATGCCAATTGATTCATAGAGTAGGAAATAAATACTTATGGTCAGTGTGGATAATCCCATCTGACCCTTGATTCTACAGTCAAGTTACCTTCCCTTCTTCAGTGTCTGGATGCCCCTGTCCTCTCTGACTCTGTTTGTCACAAGGCCTACCCACGACAGATCACAAGCAGCATGTTCTGCCTTGGCTTCCTGGAGGGGGAAAGGACAGTTGCCAAGTGAGTTTAGTTGTTTCACTTCTTCATCCTGCAGGCCTGCCTCTCTCACCCACCACACTCCTCAGATGAAACAGAAGATAATTCTGAATCCGAGAGGTGAAAACTAGCTGTGTGAGAAATTGTAAGTTTTCTGTTTGTGGTGCAAACAGATTGGCATTAAGGGTAAGAACACACAGCTGATATTGTCTAAATAGTCAGCCAAGTGGACATGATTAAGGGGTAGGGGCACTTAGGAAAGAGGCAGAGCTTGTGAGCTTCACCCGTGCTCCAAGCCTGAGCAAGAGAGAGAAGGAAGAGGGAAAGGAGAAAGCAGAACAGGCGTGCTCAACAGATCAATGGATTTTCAGGGTTACAGAAGCTGTTTTCAGAAGCCTTTGGGGAAAACCCCCCAGCACTGGAGGAGCATCGTGAACCCTATTACTCCTCAGGCCATAAACAAGAGGTCTAGCTTTCTTTTCCTTCTTGTTCAGTATGACTCTGGTGGCCCTGTGGTCTGCAATGGAGAGCTCCAGGGTATTGTCTCCTGGGGCTCAGGCTGTGCTCTCAAAGGGAAACCTGGTGTCTACGCCAAAGTCCGCAACTTCCTCGACTGGATTGAGCAGACCATCGCTGCCCACTAAACTATTTGTCTAAAATCCAAATGGAAATAAAAAATATTTTTTCTCTTCTCTACAGCTTTCCAAGTATAATCTTTGCTTGATATTTATGGTTTCTTTTAAACCTTGCTGCTAAGTGAGGAGTTGAACAAAGTTGAATGTTTATGGAGAAATTTAAGTGTCATTCAGTCATTTATTTAGCCTAATCAGTACAAATTCACTGCTATGTGCCAAAGTCCGTGTGAGATATTGATGATTAAGTAGGGCCCACCTTTAACAAAATAAACCACCTTAATATATCTGATATGTCATGCTGTAGGGTTGAGTCACAATACACATTTGGTCTTTGTAGTAAATAATCTGCTCGTGACTTTTCACAAAGTATGCCAAAGTTCAGAGAGTTAATACCCATTGCTGAAACTCATTCAACCTTGTTTTTAACCAATACATGATGAAGCCCACAATGTCGCTCTATGGAGGCAGTATAAAATAGAGAGTTCTGCATTTGGATGTTTTTAAAAAGCACAGGTTTCGGGGCTGGAGAGATGGCTCAGAGGTTAAGAGCACAGACTGCTCTTGCAAAGGATCCAGGTTCGGTTCCCAGCACCCACAAAGCAGCTGTCTTTAACTCCAGTTCCAGGGGAATCCGACACCCTCTTCTGACCTCGGTGGCATTGCATGACACGGGTGCAACCAACCTACATGCAGACAGTATACTCATACACATAAAAAATAATAAATAGGGGCTGGAGAGATAACCTAGCAGTTAAGAGCACCGACTGCTCTTGCAGAGGACCCGGGTTTGATCCCCAGCACCCACATGGCGGCTAAGAACCGTCTGTAACTCCAATTCCAGGACAACTCCAGTTCCAGAGGAATCCGAGACCCTCTTCTGACCTCTGAGGCATTGCATGACACGGGTGCACAGACCTACATGCAGACAGTACACTCATACACATGCAAAAATAAATAAAATTTAAATAATAATAATAATAATAATAATAATAATAATAATAATAAATAGGGGCTGGAGAGATAGCCTAGCAGTTAAGAGCACCAACTGCTCTTGCAGAGGACCCAGGTTCGATCCCCAGCACCCACATCATGGAAGCTGAGAACCGTTTTGAACTCCAGTTCCAGGGAAATCTGACACCCTCTTCTGACCTCCGAGGCATTGTACGACATGGGTGCACAAACCTACATGCAGACAGTACATTCATAAACATAAAAAATTTTTAATAATAATAAATAAATAATAAAATAAAAACTTGTTAAAAATAAAATAAAAATCACAGGTTTCTTGCATTTTTCTACAGTTATTCCTACCCCCATATTTCACTTCCCCAAGATCTCCTTTCATTTCAGTGCCCTCTGGAGAGAATCTAGAACTCATCTATACAACCAAGTCTGCAACTCTCACACAGATCAAAAATGCAAGCTATGGATATAACATGTAACAGCAGACAGCCTAGTCGAGCACAAGCAGGCAGTGTGGGTACCTTCGTTTCTCCTTGCCCTGGACTGCAGCTTGAGTTCCTACATGATTTCTTCAAAACGATGGAGGACTGTAACCTGGAATTGTAAGGCAAATAAACCACGAGTTCCCCAAACAACAGCAACAATATAAATAACAAGAACCAAATCAGGTTTTTCTCATTTCAATATAGAGAATCAGAGCTATATTAACTGGCAAGCGTCATCATGCATGCTAGCAGTCCCAACAAGGAGAACACAAAGACTAGAGGAGCAAAGTTCAAAGCAGGACGCTGTTTCCAAATAAGGTTAAGTGTCCTCAAAAGTACCTTTGCTATCTTCTCAGCTCCTGCAAAAATCTTCGAGATTCAGCCAGGAACATTGAATCTCCAAGTTTCATCCTTTCCGACTATATTCACGGGACTGGAAGGTTGCTCAGTGGTGTAGAGATATTGCTGCTTTTCCAGAATGTCTGAGTTTGGTTGCAAGAACCCCTATCAGGCAGCTCACAACTGCCTAACTGTCTGTTTCTCCAGCTGGAGGGGATCCAAGTTCTCTTCCAGCTTCCATGGGTGTCGTCACACACGGGGCACACACATATACATACACAAAGAACAGTAACATTTAAAAGCATAGTCATAATGTTTAAATCTTCCACAGTTTGTCTAAACTCTTATTTTGTGTTATATTTTTCTTTTCTATTTTGGAATCACAGTTGACTTTACGGGGAAAGAAACTTACCCTCCTTATTAATTAACATTTTTCAGAGTTTAGAAGCTTCCAATAGTTTTGTAGGAATTTCTCTCACATATTTTTTCTCAACACAGAGCTTTTTCTTTATGCCATATAAAAAGGAACGTGTCAATTGTTCCTTTGAAGAGGGTGAATCCACAAATCTGGAGCTCACATTCTCTTGGCTATAATGGACACCAGCAAGCCCCAGTGAACTTCCTGTCTCTACGCTGGTTGAAGTAGGGATTACAGGCATGTGCAGGATGCTAGGCTTGTTATATGGGTGCTGGGGTCCAAACTCAGGTTCTCATTATTGTGCAGTAGTACTGTTAACTGCTGAGTCATCTCTCTAGACTCCTACTTAGGCCAAAAAATTTCTAACAAAAATATATAGAATTTATTTCTTTAGTTGCTTGGTTTTGTTGGTTGGCTTTGAGATAGTTAGTGTCTCATGTATAGCTGGCTGGCCTTGAACTATTTTCTTTAAAAACATTTTTATTGTTTATTTATATGTGTGTGTGTGTGTCACAGCACATAAGTGGAGGTCAGAGGACTGCTTGTCAGAGTTAGTCCTTTCCTACCATGTAGGTCCTAAGGGATTGAAATCAGGTCTTCAGGCTTGGTGGCAGGTGCCTTTACTCCCTGAGCCATTTTGCCAACCTTACACTTGGACTTTCTATGTTGCTGAGGATAAGCATAGATTACTGATCCTCTCATCTACATGTCTGAGGTGATGAAATTATAGGCATGTGCCAACAAGCCCACTTTATAGGGAGACAGAATTTAAATGCTAGAACTATGCAACACTGATGGAAGAAAGAGAGAATGTGTATGTATTATGGATGTATACCCCAATACAGATGAATGTCCAGAGAACTGCGCTGTATGAAAAAAAAAGTCCTCCCCAAAATTCTACCTTATATGACTCCATTTCTATTTACATAATTATTGAAATTACAAAATTACACACATGGAGAATAGATAAATTGCTGGAAGCTAGAAAAGGTGTGGGCTGGAGGAGGTGGATGTGACCAGAGGAGTGAGACAACAGAGACGTGTGGCTCTGACGGTACCAGCACTGGGAATAAGTGGTGTAATGTGCCACAGTCTTTTCACTTTCAGGAAGAACCAGGTACAAGAAACAAGGGGCCTCTCTGTGTTACTTCCCACAACTGTGTGTGAATATAGATTATCCCAAAATAAAAAGCTGAAATTTAAAAAGTAAATAAGATTGAAGTGTAGCAGTATGTACTAAACTTTTGTGCCATAAATGATATTTGAATAACATAACTTTCTAAAAAGAATCCAATCATCTAATGAGTATTACTTTAATTAAATGAATACCAAATTTTCAGATTACTAAAAACATCTGAAGCACTAAAGCATACTAAAAACATTTATTTATAAATGTTCGCCCTTCACATATACACTGCAACCTCTACGCATAAGCCCCAAGCATCAAGGAACACAGACTCAAGAAGGCATTATACCTCTTAATTCTCATTAAGGAAGCTCCTCCAGGTAACAGGAGACCAGGAACTCAATAGAGTGTGGTTCCAGGGACAAGTCACCTATATTCAGCTTCACCCACCCAGGGCTCAGGGAACATTGCAAAAGAGGGGGCAGAAAGATTGTAAGAGCCAGAAGTGATGCAAGACCAAATGGAAATGAATCCTACAAGCTCCTGGGACCCTGTTCATATGAACCTACATAACATTGATATTAGTATGTGCAAGACCCATGCAAGCTCAGCTTGACAGAAACCCTGCACAGAATACAGAAACGGGTAGCAGAGCCCAATCCTGGCTGAAGAAATATTGATACCTAACGGCAGTCAGATGAGGAAGAGCTGGAGTTCTTTAGGAAAGGGACTCTGAACAGGCTGACTAGAGCTCAAGGATAAACTGGCACTGAGAAGTGGGCAGGGAGAATAGTTTGGCACAATGGACTCCAGCACAAATAGCAGGGTATATGAAATGGGAGGGTGCCTAGGGAGAAGCGGGTATAAAGGCAATTAAGACTGATTGAAAATCTGTGTATGAAATACATGAAAAATTCAATAAAAATTAAATGTTCATCCAAATTTATCCATTACTAATTCTCTGAACTGTTCATGGAATTTTTATCCAAGAACTTTTAGGCTACCTTTTGATCTAAATAAGAGCTCTAGAAAGTTAAATTTTTTTTTGGGGGGGGAGGTCTTTTTGAGACAGGGTCTCCCTGTAGCCCCAGATGGCCTTGAACCCACAGAGATCCTCCTGCCTCTGCCTCCCAACTGCTGGGATTAAAAGCCTGTGCCCCCACACTTGGCATTGAAAGTTAAGTACTTTTTTATCATGAGGCTTAGCTACATTTTTATTAAGCCAACAGTGTTTTAAAATGCAGTCCATTTTGTTTTTCCTAAGTTATGCACACTTTGGAAAACATTTGTTCTCACATTTTCAAGTTATGTGCTATTATTCATTTTTTAAGTAGTTACTTTATTATTTTTATGTGTTTGAATATATTGCCTGCATGTAAGTAGACCCATATCATGCAATGCCCATAGAGGTCAGAAGAGGGCATCAGATCCTGTGGAACTGGAGTTACAAATGGTTGTTAGCCATCATATGGGTGCTAGTATTCAAACCTGAGTCCTCTGTAAGAGGCAGCCGGTGTCCTTAACCACTGAACCACCTCTCCAGCCCCCTATTAGTTATTTTTTAAGTCTATTAAGGGCTATTTAAATGCTATATGAATAACAGTACTGATTTTGTGATTTTATGAAGATATCTGAGTTTTTTAGACCTTTAACTATTTAGGAAATTGTCTTAAAAGAGTAATATTCATCTAAATATCTTTTTGTGTTAAAATCTTTTAAATAATCATTTTATAAGCAGCTATAATTTTAGGCAGTTTTAGTATGCTGAACATCCTACATATGTATGACTAGAAATATATAGACCTTGTTTCTATATTTTAAATATTATGTACATTTTCAGAGTTTAAATATTATGTTAAAATATTATGTAAAACTTTACAGAATTTAAGGTATGTAAGTTTAATATACCAAAGTGATTTTCTTTTGGTCTATGCACTGTTTCTAGACCGCCAACATAAATAAATGGTCATTAAATTTTTTATGATTCTGAGTTTCATAATCACTGTAATTCATAGATTTTAAACCTACCACCTATGTGCCTTGACTAAATAACCATTTTGTTGCTGTGCATAGTAACAGAAAATATACTTGCACATCAGGAAATAAGTCTATTTGTAGTCACTAACACTGTACCATACATTTAAGTAGTCTATTTTAGTTATGTTTTGTTCACTGTGATAATAAAAAAAAAAAAAATACCCTGACAAGAAGCCGGAGACTGACTGCTCTTTCAGAGGACACAGATTCAATTCTCAGCGTCCACAAGGAGGCTAAAAACTGTCCTTAACTCCAGTTAAAGGGGAATCAATGGCCTTTTCTGATCTCCATGGGCATTACACAAGTGCTCATCTATACAGGCAATACACTCATATATATATATATATATATATATATATATATATATATGTGTGTGTGTGTGTGTGTGTGTGTGTGTGTGTGTGTGTGTGTATAAAATTTTAAAAAATTAGAATATTACTTAAAATATCTTGAAAAAATCAGCTTATCCGGGCATGGTGGCACACGCCTTTAATCCCAGCACAGGCTTGCAGATCTCTGTGATAGACCAGGCCAGCCTGCTCTACATAGAGAGTTCCGGGACAGCTGAAGCTGTAGGGAGACCCTGTCTCAAGAAGAGAGGGGGAAAAAAAGAAAAAGCAGCTTAAGGAAGAACAGTTTATTTGGGCTGGCAGCTACATAAGGGGCACCATCCGTTATGGTGGGAAAGACTTGGAAACAGAATGAGGCAGGCCTGCCTGATGGCATCAGCAGCCTGGAAACAGAGAACAGGAAGTGGAGGCAGGCTGTAAAACCTCAAAGCCCACCCCCAGTAACCTACTTCATCTAGCAAGGCTGTATGTCCTAAACATTCCAGAACTGTCACAGAATGCACTGATAGCTGGAGACCCAGTGTTCAAACACGCGAGCCTATGAGGAGCATTCCACATTCAAACCACAAGTCCTTAGACCTTGATTTTTGTCAGTGTGCACAACCTCTTATCTTATATGGTCAAGAGTTCTAAATTTCAAATGTATGAACTAAGTTACTATATGAAGGATTACCCTGTAGCAGTGATGCTAATACTTGCTGCGTTTGTGCTACTCATTGAAGTTAGTTTCCCTCAAGTATATGTCCATTTGAAAGTGCAAAGCTTTAAAGAACAGTTTACCATTTTCTTTTCCTCCAGACTAAAACTGTTAGTAGTATTAGTCTTTTTTTCAGGTTTGCATGCCTGTGTTCCTGATTATATCAAGATATTAGACATGCCCAGACATTGTGTACGCTGAGCAGTACTACCATAATAATTAAAAAGGATTGGCCATGTAGAGAGTAAATCTGTTAACAGAATATATTATACATTTAAAATTTTTTTTCATCAACTCTAAAAAGAAAAAAATTAAATGGGACTTTATATTTAAAAGTCATTTATTATTGACAAATTACACCGGGTGCACCAGGTACATGCCTGCTATCCATGGAGGCCGGAAGAGGACATTGGATCTCGTGGAACTGGAGTTACAGGCAGTTGTGAGCTGCTTTGTGGGTGTTGGGAACCAAACCTAGGTCCCCTGCAAGAGCAGCCAGTGCTTTTAACCACTGGGCCATCTCTCCCGGTTGTCATCCAATGTTATCATCCAATACTGGTGGCTGGATACAACACTCTCTTCTGGTGTCTGTGGACACATGTACATACTTACACACAGATACACAGGAATACATATAGTTAACAATGGGCCTTTTAAAAAAATCTAAAAGCTTGGGGGCTGGAGAAATGGCCTAGCGATTAAGAGCACCGACTGCTCTTGCAGAGGACCCGGGTTCAATCCCCAGCACCCACATGGAGGATGAAAACCGTCTTTAACTCCAATTCCAGGCTAATCCGACACCCTCTTCTGACCTCCGCAGCATTGCACGACATGGGCGCACAAACCTACACACAGACAGTACATTTAAACACATACGAAAATAAATTTTAAAAAATTAAAAAAAAATCTAAAAGCCCACAGAATGTTTAACCAGTCTTCAGAGAAAATTGTTTCAACAAAAGGGCTGAAGTTGTCATAATCATAGTGATGTCACACCAGCCATTGTGGTATACAACTGTAATTCCAGCACTCAGGAAGCTAAATCAAGAAGGTTGCTCAGGTTGGCTTCAAGCTTGTTATGTAATTCAGGCTGGGCTCAAACTCAGTCCTCCTGACAATGAAAAGTAAGCATTGATATAAGACATCAGATCTCTCTAAGGGAAATTATATAATTGTGAAACAACCAATGTTAATTACACATCAAGGATGCAGGATTCAAGACAGTTCCTAAGATAAAAGTTCACAGTTGAGACAAGTAGAGTCTAGTGCTTTAATCTGGGAATCCAGAAATGTGCAGCTTGGTACTGTGACCTTACCACAGCTTTTTTTTTTTTTCTTTTTTTGATATTTTTAAAATGTGTTACATTTTTAATTCAGTAATATGAGCCAGAGCATGTTGCAGCAAAACTATCATTTGTAAAAAAATAATAATAACAATAACAATGAATAAAATAAAATGGAAAAAAAAACTCAAAAAAAATGGCACTGAAATGTAGAGTTAGGCCTAATTGCCCAAAATCATTCAAACAGATTACAGTGAAGACATGACAGCACTGGGCTGCACTCATTTCTAAATAATTGATGCTTCTGTGACAAAATGTCAGCCCTTTTTTTTTTTTTCAACCCATCTGAAACTGTCTGATCATGAGGAAGAGAAACTCTAGGTGCAGAAAGCTTTTAGAATCATAGCTTTCTTGCAGTTTCCAAAGTCTCACCTACTAATATTGCCCATCTTCTAAATTCTTGTTTTCCAAATGTATGTCACCACTTGTTTATACCTGGAATATAAAATATCCTAATACAGGCTTCTATGTTGAAAGCTTGATCTCCAGACAAGCGACACTATTTGGGGAGTTGGAAGTTTTAGGAACTAGAGTCTAACTGGAATGTAAGAGAAGCCCACACTGACTCCATTTTGAGTATAGCCACCATTTTAAGCAATTACTGGAACCTGCCCAATTCAGGGAAAAGGTCAGTTGCTCAAGGCCTCAAGAACAGCTAATAAAATTTAAACTTGTCTAAAGATAACTGTTGATACTGTTGATATGTGAGGACAGGTGGACTGACTTAACATTTCCTCATTCCAGTCACAGGATTGTGTCTAAAGACAACCTTTGGTATGTGGGGGCAGGTGGGCTGACCTAACCATGAGCTGTAACTCTGCTATTATCCAATAAGGCTAGAAGTTACCCAAACCCCACTAAAATTCCCCTAGACCCTGTATAAAAGGCCTGCGAGCCAAGTAATCGGGGTCGGAGCCTTTTCCCTCCCACCCCAGCATGCTGGTTTACTTTTTCCCAAAATAAAGTCTTGGTTTTCCATCCTTTGGTGTGTCTGGTGTAGATTCTCAGACCCTAACGGGAAGAAGTCTCCCCCTTAAGGCATGGCTTTGTAGAGGGTGTGTGGTCCTCAGCATCTTCATTTTTCTCCTGCTTCCTGTCACATTAATGTGAGTAGCTCCCACCAGGTGATATTCTGCCTCACCTTGACCTCAGGATTAAAAGAGCCCAAGACTATGGACTTCAGAAACCATGAGCTAAAATAAGTTATTCCTATAACTGTTAGATTAGCTATTGATCCAAATAACCAAAAATTAATGGTCACATAGCTACTGTCATCATGGACTTTAGGATAATATGCCCCAGCCTCACTAAATCAGTTCAGGTTTGTGGCTAATTTAACTAAGAAGAAATTTAAGTATAAGAGCAGACACGTTTTCAGAAAATAAACATATTACTTGGGGTCATAAAGACCTAGGCTCCAAAGGTGCTTGTTACCTGTGCTTCAAGTACAGCCTGTGAGTACATCACACACACACACACACACACACACACACACACACACACACACACACAGTGTCTTAATGCCTTGCCAGCTACCCCTCAAATGGTCATTTCCCGGACAATCAACTGGAAAAGTTTTCAGAAGTCCTTACCCATGATTCCTAGGATTATCTGGTAGGACAAGAGGAAAAGACATAATGGAGAGAGGGGTCTGAGCACATATGCGTTGGATACCTGAGGCAGGTGTGAATGAAGAGAGGTAACTGCCATGATAAAGTGAAAGAAATACGGACTAAGTCAGCTCAGCCTGCTGCCAGGAAACACGGTGCTTAGGGGGTTCTAGCAGCATGCAGATCCCTCAGAAGGAGGGCTGCTGAGTCTAAGATGACAAGCGGCATGACTTTAGGAAGGCTAGCTTCCTGGTTTTCTCAGGAGGCTCAGATAATTGTGACTCCTGTGGCCTTGTGAGCTATGTCTGGTCCTCTGCACTTACCGCGTCATGGCCAATTCACATTTTCCAACTTATTTAAACAATTAATTCCCCAAATTTCTCTTTTTTATTTTTTTGGTCTTTTTGAGACAGGGTCTCCCTTTAGTCCTAGCTGTCCTGGAACTCACTATGTAGACCAAGCTGGCCTTGAACTCACAGAGATCTGCCTGCCTCTCCCTCCTGAGTGCTGGGATTAAAGGCTTGCATCACCACACCTGGCAAGATTTCTCTTTTTTGTACCCTCCTATCCAAGGTTAAGGTATTAAAATATTGTTAGTATATATAGGTATTGGGTTGTGCATAAAAATATTAACACTTCCTCAGAAAGAAAGATATTTCTTTTTTGTACATTTGCATTTGCAAAAGATGAATTTTTTTTGTTTTTGCAAAAATAAAAGTTTTTAGCATACAAATATCAGAGTAACACAATTCTATGCTGCACATAGAACAATCTGAGGACAGACATAGGAAGAAATTTACCTTGTTACCCACTGTTTAGCCTTTTTGAATTCTGGATGACATTTGATGAAATAAGTTCTTAATTCAAATATGTTGTTATTATTGCCCTTAGGACAAAACCAAAGAAGCTTCTTAACCATGAACTCAATACGTTATTAAATATATAATCACAACTAACCTCAGTATTATTTCCTTAGTTCTCACTAAAGTACATGTAAACCTAAACTGTTTTTGTGTAGAAATTCTCTCTTTAAACAAGTAGCTTCAGGTCTGCCCTAACTAAACATCCAAGATTTTGCCCAGGAATAAAAGTGAATTTAATATTCTCTTCTTTGCTCTTCTCCATCTCCACCTCCAACCTACACTTATTTCTAATGCTAACTACCTCAGTAGAGGGAATTTGCCCAGGCTTGAAAAGACAACAGAAAAATATACAGGGAGCAAAATTAGAGCAGGACTCAGAAAAAAGGAAGAAAAGACAGACAAATCATTCATAATTCCAGCACTTGGGAGATCTTAGTAATTTATCAAAGCTTACTATCAAGGATGTTATCATTTGAATAAAGCTATCATTTTCTAAAGCTGCAAAAATTAAAGATTTAGTCCCCATATGGGAGAATTTCTTCTCTCTCTCTCCCTCCCTCCCTCCCTCCTTTTCATCTCCTGGATGTAGTTTGCTCCATGACATTCTCCTACTCTACTACATTGCCCTTGCTAAAGGGCTGCTTGATCTTAGAATGAAAGCATGAAAACAACCTTCTTTTTTTCCCTTTTTAAGTTCATTCTCTCTGGCATTTCATTACAGTAACATAAAAATGATCAATACTAATAAACATCCATATGGATAACCCACTTTACTTTAAGTTGATAAAGCTTATTTCTATCATCTATTTCTATTTCCTGTGTTCTCCACCTGTTTCTAACATTATTCAGAATGATAGGGACCTATTAAAGAGAGAAGTGAAAGACAATATGTGCCCACCCCAAGAACAACTTCTAGGATGCTGAAATATCTGAGGATGTTATGAGAACCCCTGTTTTTGAATAGAAAATACATATGATCTGATGAGCCAATAGACCTGTATTTTTCTTTACTATCAATGGAAAACTTCCATAGTTTATATAATTTTTGTTGTGATAATTCTTCAATAATATCCATGCATCAAATCTGTCATTTATGAAAAGTTGATGAATTAGCTACTTTTCTGTTGCTGTGATTTTAAAAAAGGAAAAAAAAAAAACTTGACCAAGGCAACTTAGAGAAGGAAGAGTTTATTTGGCTTAGGGTTCCAAAGATATAAGTGCATCGTGGTGGGGAGGCATCGTGGTGGAGAGGCATCATGGTGGGGAGGCATGGTGGTGGGGAGGCATCGTGGTGGGGAGGCATCGTGGTGGGGAGGCATGGTGGTGGGGAGGCATGGTGGTGGGGAGGCATGGTGGTGGGGAGGCATGGTGGTGGGGAGGCATGGTGGTGGGGAGGCATGGTGGTGGGGAGGCATGGTGGTGGGGAGGCATGGTGGTGGGGAGGCATGGTGGTGGGGAGGCATGGTGGTGGGGAGGCATGGTGGTGGGGAGGCATGGTGGTGGGGAGGCATCGTGGTGGGGAGGCATGGTGGTGGGGAGGCATGGTGGTGGGGAGGCATGGTGGTGGGGAAGCATCGTGGTGGGGAGGCATCCTGGTGGGGAGGCATCGTGCTGGGGAGGCATCGTGCTGGGGAGGCATCGTGGTGGAGAGGCATGGTGGTGGGAGGCGTCGTGGTGGGGAGGCGTCGTGGTCGGGAGGCGTCGTGGTGGGGAGGCGTCGTGGTGGGGAGGCATGGCAGGAGGCAGCCAGAGCAGAAGGCTAACGCCTCACGCTTCCAAGCATGGTCAAGAGGAAGCAGAGTGTCAAAGTGAGGCAGAGCTGTGAATTCTCAAAGGCCACCCCTAGTGACCAGGCCACACCCGCTAAGCCTCTCAAAATAGAGCTCCCAACTGAAGACAAAGTGCTCAAATGCTTGGAGCTTATGGGGGAACATTCTCATTCAAACCACCACAGTTGATTTAAAAAAAGAAAAGAAAAAGAAGGGGAGGGGAGGGGAGGGGAGCAGAGGGGAAAAGAGGGGAGGGGAGGGGAGAGGAGAGGAGAGGAGAGAAAAGAAAAAAAGAGAAAAGTCATGCAGTCCTGACACTCATGAGATGAGCCATTCTGGGTACAATGGGGGCTCCCCTAGACATCTCACTGTGTTCATTTTGGTGTCTATAACACAAGAAGCAGAAAGCTTACACGGACTTCCGAGGAACTCCTGACCAAATACCTTCACTTTCTCCACACATAAGTATAAGTAAACCTATAAACTATTTGGTATGGGAGGACAATCAAAAATTATCATGTAAGACTTTATTATAAAAAAGAATGTAGGGGCTGGAGAGATGGCCTAGTGGTTAAGAGTGCCGACTGCTCTTGCAGAGGACCCGGGTTCGATTCCCAGCACCCACATGGCAGCTCAGAACCATCTTTAACTCCAGTTCCAGGGGAATCTGACACCCTCTTCTGACCTCTGCGGCACTGCATGACACAGGTGCACAAACCTACATGCAGACAGTACATTCATACACATAAAAAAATAAAATTTAAAAAAAAGAATGCAACATATTTGGAAAGAACAATGTACCAAAAAAAAAAAAAATCCACAAACAATGCCCCCCCCGCCCCTGCAAAAAAAAAATATTAAAAAGTAAGGATATAGATATTGATTACCTCATCAAAGTGGTTTTTCCTCCAAACCTTTGTGGGAAGGGTAGGATTAGGGTTTAGGTAGGGAGATTTACAGGAAGGGTTGTTTTGCATCAATGAGCTGAATAGAAAATGTTTATTTCAAGTCCAACTAATTTCAAGAGTCAAACTTTTGTTAACAAAGCAAAAGAAAAAATGAGTTGGATGTCTGTGTCTGGCCTTGTCAGCAGGTATAGAAGAACAAAGGTGCAATGAAAAGTTTTTCTGGTACTATAGAAAACAAACATAGGAGGACTGACAAGTCTCATGGAAGGTGATACTTTATTCTTTTCCAAGTTATACCATGAGGAGCGGCATTTCTTAGCCACTATCCTCTGTCAGGAGCTCAAGGCTCAGAGAAAGGCCAGTGTTGTCACAGGGAACCTACAGAGTATGTTCTAGGTCCGATTTTAACCACTAACTTCCATGAGAACCGTAACATCCTTATCACCAAAATGAGGAAAGAAAAGATGTGTTAAGTGTATTTTATACCTCGATGTTCTGTGAGCCTCTGGAGATGGCAGAGAGACTCAGAAAAGAGGGGATAAGAAGGCAGGAAGGCAGGTTTAAAGTCACAAGGGGAAAGGATGACAACACAGAAAGTTCATGTCACAAAGAGGAGGGAGAGGTCATGAGGTACATATGATGGCTGGGGAAGACAAGACAGCAGAGGAGGCAGCAGGGTGCTTGGCTCAGTCTGCTACTCTCTACCCACATCAGAGTTGAAGCCTTCTGTTGCACGTGTCTTCATAAGTCAGAACTTGAAAAGACCCATTTTGAAGATTTCTCTAAGGCCCTTGTGTTTTCCTGCTTCAAGTATTTCTCCCTCAGCTACTCTGGTCAAGGACCCTGGTCTCCAGGTTGAAGCACTTTCAGCGTGGTTAACTTGTCTGTTCTGGTGAGATCTTAGCTATGAAGACGGTTCTCATCTTTACTCTCTTGACTATAGCTGGTGAGTTTGGGGTCTGATTTCTGCCTAGGTTGACATCCTGGGACATGCATCAGGTTGAAAGAAGTAGCCAACCACAGCTTGTGAGATAGGACGTGGGAAGGGAGGAATGTTCAAGATAAAATTACCTGCTAAAGGCAACCGAAGCAGGACTCTTGATGTACAGATTTTCCTACCCATGTGCTCTCTGGGCCCCTCTGATGTCAGGGGCGCTTCAAAGTAACCTTGCTGCCAAGGCACTGATCTTTCCTAGGAACCCCTCAGTAGGCATGTGTGCATGTGATTTACCCTGTACAACCATAGCTCCTTTTCCCTGAGCAGATGTTAATTGAGAATGGGGGTGGGAAGGAAGGGAGGTAAGCTGGTTCCAGGCTGCCTACACTTCAAATTATCCTTTGCCTAACAAAGTCAAGTATTTTATTTCATACCCCAATTATTATCAAATGTTGAAAACTAACAAAGTGTTTTATTTATTGTGTTTGCTTTTCTAATATACAGTAATGTCAGTTGTAATTTTTTGATCAACATAAAATGAGCCCATATCAGAGAACTTTGATATAATTTCATCTCAACCAAAACAACCCTCAGTTTCCTTAGCATGTATACCCTAGGGGACATTCTTAATGTTCTCCGAATTTTAAAGATGTCAAAAATAAGGCAAAGACCTTACTATTATCTTTGGAAATCTTCAGTTAGAGAAAACTACCCTAGCCAAACCTAGCTTACTAACTTGTTGCTATTCCCTCCCCATAATCCATTGATTCTCCAGAAGCCTTTATGGGAAAAGCATATGATGATGAAGAATTGGAATTACCAGACGATTTTAATATCCCTTACATGGCCTATCTGCAGTCCAGGCCAGAGCCTTGTGTAGGGACTCTCATTCATCCCCAGTGGCTGGTCACTGCTGCACATTGCCCCTTACCGTAAGTGGTCCTTTGTTCATGGAAGCTGGGAAGGATCTCTGCTCATACAAATAGATCTGAGAAGTAACCCTGAATGTTTTTCATGGAATTAGAAGTTCCAAGAAGATACAGAATCTTCTTCCATTTATATCCAATATAGTATAGAAATCAATAGGAAATCCTAGAAGACCTTCATTTCTGATAGTCATCAATAAAAAATCATCAAAAATCTACTGGATCTCAAGTGTTACTTTGAGAGAAGACAGAAATAAGTTTTCTGTTATGAATCTTACATTCTGGTAGAGGGAGTAACACAAAGAAATAGTCAAAGTAAAGTATAAAACAGAACTCGCAAGGTCTGATACATGGGAATAATATAAGGTGATGATGTCAGGTCCCTCTGAAGATATGAGACCAGCAGGAAACAGCTAAGTGATTAAAACCTGGGAACATCCCAGGGCAAGGTAACAATATCTAATACTTTCTGAGGTAGCAAAGGTTATCTGGCAAGCTGAAGAATCAGTATTGACTAAATAATAGGGTAAAGGATATATTCAGAGGATGATGCAGAGTTAGGTAGCACCACGCAGGAAAACAGGAGAAGGCAAGGAAGTTCAGTACAAGTTACATACTCCTTAAAATTAATTTTGTTGGGCATTGTATGAGCAAACCCTACTTGGAGCTTCAGGTCCAGTTCAAATTTACAGTTCATAGCAACCTGGCTGTTCAAGAAAGCATAGTTCGACAAAGACTGGATGCTTGGTCTCTGCATTAGGAAGGATATGTAAGCAACAAGGGCAGTTCCCATTATGCCAGAGTTGGGAAACCAAATGTTCTATCATCTATATCTAATATAAGCGGCTTTGAATGGGAATAGCTCTTAAGTATGTTTCATGCCCAGCCTCCTTATGATAGAAGTAGCTAAGCCTGAATTTTCCTAGAGAATATAGGGAAAATGATGACTGGGCATGTAGACATAACTGCTAACAGTCTTATGAATCTATGATCAACATACCCAATGCATGGCAAAAAATGAGTTAACTGTGAGAGGAACACTAAAGACCCAAGAGGTTTAGAAGCAGTAGATAACTGCTCAAAAGCCACCTGACCCAGTGTGGAGTTACAAGGAGCTCAGGAACCATGGACTGTGACATCTCTACCTCTTGCTGGTTCAGAGTCTCCAAATCTTCATTAACATAGGCTCTACTGATTGTGTTGTAGGTGTCAGCCACCTTGATGAGTTTTACATACTTATGTTAACAATGCAATAACCCATGGGGCTGGAGAGATGGCTTAGTGGTTAAGAGCGCCGACTGCTCTTACAGAGGACCCGGGTTCAATCCCCAGCACCCACATGGTGGCTGAGAACCGTCTGTAACTCCAATTCCAGGAGAACTCCAGTTCCAGGGGAATCCGAGACCCTCTTCTGACCTCCGCGGCATTGCACGACATGGGTGCACAGACCTACATGCAGACAATACATTCATACACATAAATAAATAAAATATAAAAAGATGCAATAACCCAACAAACTACTACTATTTTGGCTAATTTGCTTCAATTATAAGGGCTAAGAAATAAATTATATAAGGCAAGAAATAAAATTAAGATTTTGGATAATTTGGCTTCTGACATTTCTTACAGTATGACATTCTGGGACTATATTCTTTCCAAACATTCTGCCTTTTTGTTTCTTCCAAAGCGTTATGATCCGACTGGGAGTTTATCAACCTAATATCAAACAGGATGGAGAGCAGATATATAATTACACATTGAGTATAACCCATCCTGAATTTGATTCACAATCCATGAAAAATGACCTGATGCTGGTAAAACTCACCCAGCCTGCTCTGTTGAATACATATGTGGGAACTATAGCTATAGCCATGGAACCCATGCAGTATAATGAGTCCTGCTTCATTCCAACCTGGACCTGGAATGAGAATGAAAAACGTGAGTCTTTTCCTCTGTGTTCTTCATCTCAGGGAGCTTGGGGCTGAGAAAGTATGCCTTTGAACATACTTTATGGAAAGAGGTGATATGAAGGAATGTTCTGACCCTGCGGTGATCACTGTTAAGACCCCACACCCCCAGGACTAGAGGTCAAAGGTAAGAGTCGTGAGACTCTGACCACAAAAAAAGGGTACAGGCAGTAATTGCTCTGTCTCTAAAATATTCAAGACCTGGGGACAGGGAGCAGAATTGAAATAACAATGTGAGAACTAGAAGTCCTCATTCATAAATACATTACTAATGGAGGAAAGTGGACTTCTCCGTGGGAGTTGCTTAAAGCTCACTATGCACTTCATAGGAGATATGGGGAAAAAGCAATGCTTATGTGATAAGTAAAAAAAGGATGCTTCCCACTGTCTACCACAGAGAACCCAGGCTGTGTTGAGACAGACAATGGTCCATTATTTCCACTGGACCCTGGAAGACAAAGGAATGGTTGGGAGTAGCCTGCCCCATTCCCAAAGCTAGTGCCCTACAGATGATGTCTTCATGCCTTACCCAACCACTGAAAGTTCCTCAAGTGTAGATGGAGACATGGGCTGTACATAGATCATGCTTGTAGGTAGGTCTCTAGCCTGACATACCTGGTAGAAAAAATAAGCACGGCCAATGTAAGAACATAGTCTTCTCCTTTATGGGCCCAAATTAGAAAAACTATAGAGATCTGAAGTCTGCAAGAGCTTTTCTTCCAAAGTGGCTTTCTTTTTTTTTTTTTTGGTCTTTTTGGGACAGGGTCTCCCTGCAGCCCCAGCTGTCCTGGAATTCACTCTGCAGACCAGGCTGGCCTTGAACTCACAAAGATCCGCCTGCCTCTGCCTCCCAAGTGCTAGGATTAAAGGCGTGTGCCACCACGCCCGGCCCAAAGTGGCTTTCTAATGTCCTTGTTGGCTCTTGCTTACTATGGGTGCTCATGAATTACATTTGCTTTAGGTATTGTTGAAAGTTATTTAATTTTATTTAAACCCAGCTTCTGGTGGTTAAAGAATAAAAAGAAAATGAGAACTTTACAAACCATTATGTTTCGTACAACCAAAAACAATAGAAATTTTAATTTTCTCAATATTTTTAACTTCATATTTTAGTTTAAAACAAAAGTACCTGGCAGTGTAAGTGAATATTTTCCAGAAAAAACTGCGGTACATGCCATTTTTTTCCTTTGACATTTTAATCTTTACCTGAAGTCATTATATCACATTATAAAATTAATTTATAATACATCACTTGAAAATAAACTACACTCAAGGAAGGTTTTTATCATGTCACCTCTGCACATCAAAATCATACTGAGATCTCCTGAAGAAGTTCCAATATTGATTAGGAAATATTTATTTCAAGTAATTAATTTTACCCTGATTATTAAGTAGATTTTAATTTAATTCCAGCAAAAAGTAACTTCGAACAAAACATAACTCTTCTATCTCCCTTTTCTGACTTGACATGGTTTGATCTAATCTGCTGATGGCATTTTATTAGATATGCAATCAGAAAAATCCTGCTCCTTAAGTTCCATTAGTCTTAGCTTGATAAATTTTGGGTGACCTTTTATTTCCTTCTTACTATTCTGTACTGGAGATTAAAACGCTTAATACCTTGGTTAGAGTCCCTGCATCCTGACATTTACAGTGTAATAATAATTTATATGAAGGAGATGAAAAAAGTGACGAAAGGGGATGATCACAGGAGCATTTGCAATAAGGAGAAGAAGCTTGGAGTTGATCTGCCTTTTCTTTCCCACAGTCCGTGATCCCGACACCCTGACATGGACAAACCAATATTTTCTTCCCCAATTCCTTTGCTGGAGCATGCTCCAAAAACAAGGACATGAAAAAATCCAAAACATCATGTGTATAGGACGGCAGCAGGAAGTCACTGAAATTAAGGTATCTTTCCTTCCTCCACACAGGAAGAGCGCAGAGAGTCCATTAGAGAAGAGAGGTTAAGGGTGGGAATTAACCATCACTTATCAGAAGGGCCCTTAGAGAGTAAGGGGCAGAAAGCTCTGAATCTGTGATGGAGTTCATTCCCCTTCCACTTCTTTTTTTTTTCTTAATTTTGTTTATTTCAGTATGTGTATGAATGTACTGTCTGCATGCAGGTTTGTGCACTCGTGTCGTGCAATGCCGCGGAGGTCAGAAGAGGGTGTCGGATTCCCCTGGAACTGGAGTTCTCCTGGAATTGGAGTTTCAGACAGTTCTGGGCCGCCATGTGGGTGCTGGGGATCGAACCCGGGTCCTCTGTAAGAGAGGTCGGCGCTCTTAACTGCTAGGCCATCTCTCCAGACCCTCCCCTTCCACTTCTTTAAGTGGGAAAGGTCTAGCACAGACCATTCATCCTTTCTCCTGCTTGAGTTCAGGTTTAGGTGAACTTTGAATTGCAAAAGGAGAGAACAAAGAACAAAGAACATGAAAAGGTTTTCACCTCGGTAGCAAATGAGTTCATCCCTTCAGATGATTTTGCTACTGCTGTATTTATACCCTGTCTTGAGATTTGCTCTTGTTCCGTGACAACAAAGCCACAATGACCTCTTCTTCCCTCTCTCTGGCAGGAAGTCTCAGCTGCTCCAGCCATCTGCTATGGGAGTTTGTATGGAATATTGTCTTGGGGGAGACCAGGTATCACTCTAGGAAGTGAAGCATTCTTCACAGAAATTTATCCGTATGCAAAATGGATCATGAAAACCATACACTCGAATTGAGAAGTCCCACCACTGGGTGTTACATAAAGATCTCTACAGTGAATCAACAACTCACATCTTATTGACAAGAAAACCTAAGGGAAAAGATCCAATAAAATGATACCAGAAACCTACAACTCTTTCTTTTGCTGTAAAGTTTGAGAATAATGAGAAATTTAGCAACCAATTTTTGTTTATTGATGCAAAAAAGACTGATGGCTAGCTACTTTGTAAGACTGGATTTGCTAAGAGATTCATGTGTGACTGTGAAAGGTCCTTTGACCTCATTTAGCCAATCTCGTCATATTTGCTTTAATGGAGAAGAGTGATAATCTCAAGGAGAGCATGAATCCAAGTATTCTAGACGGTGGGAGAGCAGCAAGGAAGCACAGAAACTAGGGGAGGATATCACAAAACTAAGAACATGGCTGACTAAAAGCCAGAAAAAATGACACATAAGAACGACATGTTCTTGAATATTCATTCATGTAACACTTGAGGGAAGAAAACAGGTTGTAAGAGAGACAAAAGAAAAGGTGATCTCTCACGTGCTGTAGTGGCTGGCGCCATCAAACTGCAAACCTCTCTTTCCCTGTCTTCTCTTACCATCTCATTCTCTTTTTCCCACAAATCTGCCTCTGATTTCTGGCCTAGTTCTCCCTTCTGCCTTAGGAAATCATAGCTATACTTGTGTCAGAATTTTTCATAAATTGTGTAGTCAGCATTCAAAGATCATAAAACATTTTCTGTGTTAAGTCTCATTCTCCACAGCAGCCACTTATTTCAAAAGCTGCTCTCTCTTCAAACTTTCTTCAGTTAACTAGTCACTGATAAGTCTTCCATGTTCCTGTTACTAACCCCCCACCAACACACACACACACACACACACACACATACACACACATACACACACACACACACAACTGTGATCAAACTCAATGGATCACATATAAAACATATGTGAAAGTAGGAGAGGAACTTACAGGAAAGAAGCAAGGGTCCCCTCCCTACAAGGGAGGTCCCAGAGATAATGAAAACAACACAGGCTACTGTGATTGCTCTTGGTTGCACACCAGAGCTAGATGGTAAGACTCAGTTGCTAAAGATATTACATACTTTGTTTGTAGGATATACAGAAATCAAGCTGGAATTTACAAGGAAACTCTCATCTTCTATTTAGCTTCTATGGTGCTAAAAGGTGCTATCCAAGCTGCTGGAAAAGAAAAAAAGCATATACTATCATGCAAAGTAAACCTTCCTTTGTGGTGGTGTTCAGGGGCTCCAAGACACTCTCTAAACAATGTAGGCTATTGCTATTGACCTTCTTGATTGCTTTCCAGAACTTAAAGGTAAGTACCTATTGCTCAAGAAACCATTCACTTTGGACACAGGTCTTGGAGGAATTGAGCTGGAACTGACTTAGAAGCATCCTCCCTGAGGACTAGCTCTCATAATGTCAGCTGCCAAGGAGAAAAGCGATCAGTAGTCCTACCAAGATAAAAGGCCTACAAATCACAACAATGACTAGTTCAGAAAATATCCCTGATGGTGCAATTATGGTACTTGTATCTTGGGAATAATCACAGCTCCATAAAACGAAATACATGACTGGTAGTGTAAAACTAGCCACCAACCTGTGGCTCGATAGGTCATAGATCCCAGAGGAGAACCTAATACTGCCATTTTCCTAACATGCTTTCCTTTCTAACTGTGTTCTACTTATCTTTGTATCCTCCTATACATGGAGCTCTCACCCCCTCATCAAAGAAACTTCCTTTTTCAGTGGATGAAGGCTACCACAGAGATCCACAACTGGTCAAAATACAGAGAATAAGTGACCATGGGGTGTTGAGCCCCAACTGGTACATCTATAATACAATCCCTACACCCAAGGTTCAGGGAATTTCATGGAAGAATTGGCAGATTATAAGAGGCAGAGGAAGAGGACACCTGCTGCTAGTGTCTTCCAGACCTGACAGGGAAGCTGTGTGTATAAAATTTCAACAAGATTGCTTAAACAAAACCTGCAAGATCACAACACTGTTTACATGCCATTGAAGATGGAAGATATTTCATAAAGCCCCAGTCCTTGATGGAGAACAATAATCAATGGATCCTGAGAAAGGTAGAAGCAGTTTTCTCCAGGGATGATCACCCTGGAGAAAAGGTTATCCAATCCCAGTGGTCATCCCTAAACATACGCACATGCCTGCAACAAAAAGGACCAAGGGGGGTTTATATATACCTATGTAACAATAACAATAATAGGAGAGGTTATGAATTTGAGGAGCACTGAGGGGAAAGACATGGGAGAACCTGGAAAGGAAGAGGATGATATATATATATATATATATATATATATATATATCCCCTCTCCCCAGCCAGCCTTAGTTTCCTCATTTGTAAAACAGTAGGAGTGACTCACTATTTTCAATTTTATTATAAGAATTAGTAATAATAAACATAAAGTAACTTTCAGACCCTTTTATAGTTTCGTAACCTCATTTTTCATCTGTAATTTTTATTGAATTTTTGTGCATTTCATATAATACATCTTAATCATAGTTAGATCCTCTTCCCTTAACTGTACTCCCAGATAGCCCCCAAATTTGGACTCCGTGCCTTCTCTCATATGCTAAGGCCTGTCATGTCAAGCTTCTGCATCCAGATGTCCCTCAGTGAGAGTTCACCCACTGAAGTTGGTTCAGCCTTTCTAGAATCACTTCCTTAAAGAAGACCAACTCTTCCTCACCCAAGCAGAGATCAGCTACCAGCAGTTCCGCAGCTAGGGCTGGGGCCTCCTGTCCATTTCCCTAGTTCTATGCTGGTTTTCTAGTTTGCATGGGTCTCATACATGCTGTCATCGTTGCTCAAATTTCATACTAGCAAGTTCCCAGAAGCCTGGAAAACCCTGTTTCCTTGAGGTCATGCACCACCCTTGGCTCTTCCAGTCATTTAACACCCTCTTCCACAAAGGTCCCTGAGCCCTGGGTGAGAGAGGTTTAATAGGAGTCTCATCCAGGAACACACATTTTGAAGCCTTTCCTTCTCTACACAATGAACACTTCTGTGTTCATTGGGCTCTGTTGCATGAGGAAACTTCCGGTAAGAGTTGAAAGACATTTTAGTGTCCTCTCTACCCCATTTCACTACGCTTTGTGAGCCTTAGACAAGAAAGTTCCATTATATATGTGTCACTTAGGGATGAACATCTCACAGACACCTATTCTCTGTGTGAGAACCACTGTAAAACTCTGTAGTCTCCATCTGTTGCAAAAAGAAGCTTCTCATTTTAAAAGAATAAGTTACATATTTTTTATTTTACGTGTATGAGTGTATTGCTTGCATGGATATAAGTGCACCTGTGTCATGAAATGTCTGCTGAGGTCAGAAGAGGGCATCAAATCCCCTAGAACTGGAGTCAGGATGGTTGTTAGCCACCAAGTGGGAAGTGAACCCAGGTCCTGTGTAAGTACAACTGGTGCTCTTAACCACTGAGCCATCTCTCCAGCTTCAGAAGCTTCTCTTTTTAAAAGATTCATTTTGATTTTTAATTATGTATATGCATGTTTGTCTGTGTGTGGGTATGTGAAGGTATCAGCAGGAGCCAGAAGAGGGCATAGGATCTCATGAAGCTGCAGCTACAGACAGGAGCCACCTCATGTGAATGCTGAGAACCAAATTCTATTCCTCTGCAAGAGCAGCATGAGTTCTTAACCACTGAACTACCTTTCCAGCCCCAGAACTAGTATTCTGATAAGGAGATAAGGAGAAAAAAACAGAGCATTTTTTTTTCTTTGCTGTGCACGCTGACATAGAGAAAAGACCAAATAAAGCCCCAGGGTGAAAGTGGTCATCACTCAACCTAAAGGAAGCCATCATCTCCAAATTTCACAGACACTGACTTATTGACTTCCCACCTGTAGATCTGCAAGAAAACAAATGTTTGCTGCTTTAGCCACCCAGACTATAGCATTGTATTATGGCAACTCAAGAAGAAGAAAATACTCAACAAAGTAGACATCTGTGTAGATCTTAGACCCACTTATAAATCAAGTTGCTTGTCTTCATATTTCCTCACATATTTTGGATACAAATCTTTTAGCAGATGTAGACGTGTCAGAGTTGCCACCTATCATTCCCACTAGCTTCTAAGCTCTTTGAAGATAGGCATGGAGATTTTAAATTTAGGCCTCCTCAACAGACAACATTCTAGCACAGGGGAGATGCATATAATTTAAACTGATGGCTGGTTCTTATAATTGAGACATGAATCAAGAGTGACATGAAGGGGGCATTTAGTGACCAGCAGAGGGACCAGTGTCAGTGCAAGAGTACAGGTGATCAGCAAGCAAAGTCTACAAATGGGATCACATCATAGAGACAGGAGGGGTCAGCATCATGCCGACAACCTGGAGAGTGAGCCTGCCTGCACAGATCAGGGAGCAGGAGGCTGAGGAAACATTGTGAACATCTCTGAGGGGAAGTAACTTCTTCCATGAAATGGAACGTAAAACCCTGAGTTCTAGAACTGTGTCTGAGAGCAAATACTTGACTTCAGATCCTTTCTGTACTCTGACAGAGGGATACCATTTAATGAACTGAACTCAGCCATTGAAATACTTTTTTCTAACCTACGGCTCTCTTACTTTATCAGATTTATTATTTTTCCTTCTCTCCTTGTGCTTTTCAGACCCTCTGAGCTAAACTTCATCTCATGAAAAGGCTTTCAACATCATCATGAAGTTTGTCTTCCTCTGGGTTCTTATAAGCCTCATCGGTAAGTATCTGTTCATCTGTCTTTGTTTGCCAAAGAGAAGTTCTGGGGAAGGCTTAAGACACAGATCAAGGCAGGAGATGATATCACTCCAGGCTTAAGGTACAGCAAGTACTTGTCCTCTCTCAGCACTGCCACTCTCCACACCCACTTTCGCCCTGCGTGGGTCTTGTCTGCCTTACCTCAGGTTGATTACTTGTATGCTTTGGAAGATAAATAGACATTGACATGTTTATATCAGATCCAGTCTTAAGGAGGAGCTGACTCTGGACCTGTCTAGAACATGATTGATACTGGGATTGTCTTTGAGGAAATTTCCCTGGGAGAAAAGCACACCACATGGTGCAGCTCAGAGGCTTGCCACCTCCCTCCTTCCCCCTCCCTCCTCCACTCCCCTACCCCCCACCTCCTCAGTCTCTCACCTCCTCACTCCCACCCCCACCCCTGGCCCTGCCCTGCTCCCATGGTCCCAAAGAGGAGCCTAGGAACAGACTCTCCAATCTTTAAAGGAGACTAGCAAGTTCAATGGGCTTTCTCATAGAGCAAATGAGTGAAGGGGGGTCACTTACAGGATTTTATTGGTGCCCCCTCCTCATTCCCCTTCCTCCCCTGGGACCTCTGCACAACAAGGCATCTTTAGGAGAGACTGCCCACTATCACTCTAGGCTTATGAACACTATGGGCGCCCTTATGCGTGATGTCCATCTTTCAGAGGTTCTCCCACCTTACAGGGATATGAGAATAGGCCATGGGGAAGGAGGAATCTAAGGAGTACAGCAACAGACTTAAAGTTGAACATCTGGCTGGTTCATCTTCACACCCCATAGTCAATATATTAGGAAAATGGTATTTGCTCTGTCTTCTAAACATATCCTAAGCCAGTCACCAGGTTCACTACCCATGGTGGTCCAAGCCAACATGTCCTGACTGATTTATCAAATTATTCCCTAAGCCAGCTTTTCTGTTTCAACATGCGATACTTTAAAGGTAGAATATTGTTATCACTACTTTATTTAAACTTGAGGTGGTCCTGCACTGACTCAGAAGACGAGTCCAAGTGGTCTAATGTTCCGAGGAACCTGCTATCACTTTTCTGGTCACACCCCACCCTCTTCCCATTGCCACACTGGTCAATATCATGTCTCTTTTTTTTTATTTTTTTATTTTTTTTATTAATTTTATTTATTTCTGTATGTGTATGAATGTACTGTCTGCATGCAAGTCTGTGCACCCGTGTCGTGCAATGCCACGGAGGTCAGAAGAGGGTCTCGGATTCCCCTGGAGCTGGAGTTCTCCTGGAATTGGAGCTTCAGACGGTTCTCAGCCACCATGTGGGTGCTGGGGATCGAACCCGGGTCCTCTGTAAGAGCGGTCGGCGCTCTTAACCGCTAGGCCATCCCTCCAGCCCAATATCATGTCTCTTAAACAGGGTTTAGTATTCAGGACCTAGCTGTTGCCTATGCCTGGGATCTCTAGTCCCACATATCTGACAGTCTAACTCCCCTGTCTCCATGTCATTGTTCATTGTTTGTGATGTTGAATGATCCCTGGCCTACTATGTGATGGCTCAATTCTCAGGCTAACACTTCCCCAGCCACTAGGGCTGCTTTTCTTTCTTTCCCTGTCATGTTTTTAGCCCTGTAGCACTTGACAGCCCCTGCCATGCTATTTTCATACATACTATGTGTATTATTTTTTTAATGTGCCTATCCATTCTAATGTCTGACAGTGGGATATCTGTTTTATTTGCTGGATAGTGCAAGCTCCTAAAACAAAGCCTGTCATACACTAACTCTTGACATGTATTAAAGGAATTGATTACTCCCAACCCCTCCTGAGGTTAAGAATTTCCCCCTGTTCTTCATATGACATTGGTGCATTGTTCTCAGGAGAGAGGGCTAACTTGGGAAAGCACTTGTATCAGTAATTATTCTCATTGTTGTGACCAAAGAGCTGACCAAAATCACTTAAAGGAGACAGAGTTTACCTTGGTTTCTGCTTTGAGGGCATGGTCCACTACACTGGGAAAGACAGGACAGCAGGAGCTGCTTGCGAATGCGGCAGCAGGAAATGAGATGGACTACAAACCTCAAGGCTGGATCCTTAGAGATGAACTTCCTCCAGCTGCACTCTCCACCCCAAAGGTGTCAACATCACCCCCAGCTGGGGTCCACGCATCCGAGCATATGAGCACCATGAAGCACATTTTACATCCAAACCTTAATGCTCTGAAGTTGATGAAAAATGCTATAGTATTTAGCTGATTTAACATACTGTCCACTGAATTACATAAAGTATTTAGGGAAGCTTGCATTTATTTTCATAATTAATGTATTCGTTATTATGACTATGTGTGTGTATGATGTGTATGTGTGGGTGGGGGTGTCATGGTGCACTGTGGAGGGAGGTCAGAGGATGACTTAGTGGAGTCAGTTCTTCTACTTATCATGGGTTCTGGGGATCAAAGCTGAGCCATTAGGTTTGTACAGCAAGCACTTTATACATCAAGTTTTCCCTCACATCCAAGAAAGCTTATGTTTGCGTTTGAAGAATGCTTCTTACAGCCAAAAGGGGAACTACCTTTTACTTTTTGAAATAGTTATTTCTATCATTTATATACAACTTTCTTCAGTTTTTAGTACAAAGTACATCACTTTATCAACTTAGTTCTCAGTTAAAAGTGCCGATGGGGACTGGAGAGATGACTCAGTGGTTAAGAGCACTAGCTGTTCTTGCAAAAGACCCAGGTTCAAATCCCAGTACCCACACGGCAGTTAACAACCATCTGTAACTCCAGTTCTGAGGGATCCAATGCCCATTTCTGTCTTCTGTGGGAACTGCCTCACATGACTGCACTTACATGCAGGCAATCCACTCAAACACATAAAAATAAATACATCAAAAAGTGCTAATTAAATGGTTATCCCTCAGTTTGTCTAGCAATTCCTAAAATACATCATACCTCTTTTTTCCAGGGGCTTATGCCTTTAATCCAGATCCTATAGGTGACAAGACTCCCCCCTACTTGGTCTTCTTGAAATCTGATTACTTGCCCTGCACTGGAGTCCTGATCCATCCGCTCTGGGTGATCACAGCTGCACACTGCAATTTACCGTGAGTGATAAGACCCCAGACAACTCTGCTGTTGAGTTCTCTGCGGGCTAGAGAGATGGCCTAGTGGTTAAGAGCGCCAACCGCTCTTGCAGAGGACCTGGGTTCGATCCCCAGTACCCACCTGGCGGCTGAAAACCGTCTTTAACTCCAGTTCCAGGGGAATCTGACACCCTCTTCTGACCTCCGCGGAATTGCAGGACACGGGTGCACAAACCTGCATGCAGACAGTACATTCATACACATACAAGAATAAATTTAAAAAATTAAAATAAAGGACTTCTCTGGTTAGATACATGGAAATTCCACAGGGAACCTTCTAGGGGAAGGCTAACTAAGGCCCATATGAGATCATCTATGATAAAATTGGCTTATGAACATCCTTATCGTTCCAGGAAACTTCAGGTGCTGCTAGGAGTCACAAACCCATCAGATCCCAACGAAGCTGACGTGGAAGTGGTTGGATACGAAAAGATGATTCATCATCCACACTTCTCATTCTCTTCTATTGAATCTGACCTCATGTTAATCAAACTGAAAAGAATGATATCACCCAGTAAATATGTGGAAATGGCTGAACTGCCCCAATACATCATCCCCAGTGAGACCATGTGTACTGTTTCCACCTGGGCCTACAATCTATGTGACCTCAGTGAGTTCAAGGCATAAGTGATGTCTACTTACTTTGACAACATTAGCTTAGGATTAGACTCTCCTGTAGTTCTGCCTTCAAAGGTCTTTCTCCAAGCTTCTGCATTCATCCTTGAAATCTCTAGTGCTTTCCCTTTCAGCTCATTCAAGGCTTTCAAATCTTTCCTTCTCTGTGTCTTTCAGTATTCTTTGCTTCCAAATATAAAAGAAATTAGTTCAATGAGAAGATACATAAACATCTAGCCCTAACTTGCTTATGTGACAGAATTTTATTTTAGCTTAGGGCTTTAATTTCCACAACATGAAAATGAAGCACAAAAAAATTCAAGTAATTAAAAGCCTTGAAACATTAAATAAATATTAAGATAGCAAATGAAGGATAAATACATAATATCATGGTAAATTAGACATAATTATTTTTTAATTTATTTATTTTACTTACTTTTTTTAAAGACAGGGTATCCCTGTAGCCCCAGCTGGCCTGGAACTCCTTATATAGACCAGGTTGGCCTAGATCTCACAGATATCCACCTGCTCTATCTCATAGTGCATTAAAGGGATGTGCTGCCAACTAGCCATTTCTTCTTTTTGTAATTTTTTTATTAATTTTTTGCATATTTCATACAAAACATCTTAATCATCTTTATATCTTCCCCAGTGGCATCCTCTCATATCCCCCTCACCCCAGTGGAGTTTATGCATTATGTCATTTTCATTAAGGACTATGCCTATTAAGTCAAATTAGTGTCCCCAGATGTCCCTCAGTGCAAGTTAAACCACTCAGGTTTAGTTGGCCTATCTAGAGTCCCTCCTGTGATGATGACCAGCTCTTCCTCTGCCAGCAGTAAATCAGCTACCAATAGTTTTCAGCTATGATTGGAGCCAGCTGCCCATTTCCACAGTTCTGTTCAAAACCCATGCAAACTCAAATAGATATAACATTCTTATGCGAGAATGAAAGCGATACCTCAAGAGTAGGGGGAAGCAAAATGGGAAGAGGTCAATCAACTGGTGCACAGATAGAGTGTATTCCAGGATTCTGATTAGTAGAGAAATTATAATTAAAAAATGTACTGCATATTTCAAAACACACAAATTCCTAAAAGAGGGAAATTTTGAATTTTCTTACCACTATCCAAAAAATGATGTTTAAGTTGATTGCACCCCATAAATATGCACAATTATTATACATTAATAAAATTAATATAAATTAGTTGTTCTGTGAGGTACAATAGATTTTTTTGGTAAATTATCTATAGAATTTTTGTGTATTTCAAACAGAACATCTCAATCAATCCTAATCATCATTATACCCCTTCCCACAGACAACTATGATTTGTTTTAAGGCTTATCATGTCAAGTTAGTGTCTCCAGACATTCCTCAGTGTAAGTTCATCCTCTGAGGTCTAATCATTCTATCTAGAGGCCTCCCCTTAAGATCAGCTCTTTCTCACCCAAAAGTACTCAGCTGTCAATAATTCAACAGTGGGGTTTTTTTGCCATTTCCACAGTTCTGTGCTGGGGCTTTGTCTGCTTGAGTTTGTATAAGTCTTATGCATGCTGACACCATTGCTGTAGTTTCATGTGAGCAGGGTCCCAGGAGCTTGTAGGAATCTATTTTTATATAGTTATGAATCTCTTCCCTGGCTCTTACAATCTATCTGCCTCCTCTTCTGCAATGGTCCCTGAGCCCTGGGTAGGTGAAATTCAAAAATACAAGTCCTATGCAAGGACCAACTCTGCAGACTCTTACACTCCATGCTTTGTGACCTTTTGCATTTCTGGCCCCTCTATTGCATGAGGGATCTTCATTAATGAACATTTGATTCATTAGTGTCTTCTTATCCATTCCTCTATGTTCTGTGAGCCTTAGATGTAGAGGTTGCATTGTAGATGTGTCACTTAGGCTTGGGTAATTCACAGACAATGTCTCTCTGTGTACTCTGTAATAGTCTCTATCTGGTACAAAAGAAACTACTTTGAAGAATGGTGACAGGAGTTTTTGTCTGTAAACATAAAAATTGCAAACATAAAGATCCATATTTTGCACATAGTAAGAAATCAGATTTTTCTTGGGATGTGACAGTCTTGGAGTTTTCTTAAGATCTATGACCTCCCCAGCCATGTGTATTTGGCTATGTTTACAGTACCACACCTGAGTTTCCTCCTAGTTAATGGGCTTTAAGTCAAATTAGATAGCTGTTTATTATCCCCAAGACAATAGTGCCACTACTGGACCAGTGTCATTTGCTGTGCTAATCACTGATGTGGTCATTTGGCCTAGAAGCTGGGGTTGGAAAATCAACTGATGTTCTGTCTTACCAGCTTGCATAGTGCTCTCCAAAGAAAAGAGAGCTAGCCTTCATGGGAAGTATCTTCCAGGTCAGTTCCAGCTCTGTTGCTCCAAGACTTATGCACAAAGTATGTCTTGTCTTCAGCAATAAGGTCTCACCTTCAAGTTCTGGGAGGCAATCAAGGGCTGTGGCAATTGTCGGTGTAATTTTGGGAGTCTCTTGGACTACCTTGGCCAAAAACTCAAAGCAAGGTTTCTCCTATCTGGCACTGCTTCTTGATATGTCGCCTCAGCTATACACATGGACTCATGTAGAGAACATAATCCTACAGTAGGTTGTTAGACTAGTGTGAGTCCTGTTTATTTATATCCTAGCTAGGCATTATTTATCTCTCTTTTCTCTCTCTCTCTCTTGCTCCCTGTATAACCTTCCCTCCATGCTCTTTGATTTAAAGTACAATTTAATTTTTGGCAATAGTCTTATGTCCCTCTAGTGAGCAATATATTTGATTCACCTTAGTGTAACATACTCCTTGAGTATAACAATAATGTCACTACCTCACAAAAACATAGATCATGTTTTGATCTGGCTTATGAAGTAGTTATGTAAACATTTTACAAATAACTCTCAAAAGAAGTGTGGAGCTATGAAATTACTGATACACTAGAAAATGACACAGGAGAGATCAATGTTTCTTTTCCAAAATTAATATATTTTCAAATAAAGATTTTGAGGTAAACACACATTTTATTAGGAAAAATAAAATCTCAAAATATAGTACTTTGGCCAAAGAATCCTTAATAAGAGCACCTTGCCATGTATAGATATGACTCTGGCTGGCCTCGTCCTTCCCATTTTGTGGATGTACATAGTCGACAGTACTTGTGCACCTTTGATATAAAAGAAACAATTTGACAAAGGAATCAGAACATCTGGTATGAAAACCTATTTTAAACGCTTATTGTTGTTTACCTTTAATATTACTAGTATCTTGGATAATTTTTCTCTTGTTGACCACATCATTTTATTTTGGCTTGTTTTACCACTTAACAAATGAGAACTTAAGACTAGATATTGCTACACTTATCCCAGCTCTAAAACATCCATAACAAAGGATATTCTCTAAATACTTAAATTTCCAAAGAAAAATTAAAATAATTTCTTTCATTTCATTGCAGGAGTGTGTCCTATTAACATATACCAAATGAATCTCATAAGGAGATGGACATTTGCTTTATGACAAGTTGTTAATCTGATAGTCTCCTGCATGCTACCTTGACTTCCTAGTGCTCATTTCTCAGAGTTTGAACACTTTTCCTTTCTAATAATAGAAAGATAAATGTTGAAAAGAAGGAAAGAAAAAAGATTTGGTATATAAGAGAACTGTTAAGGGTGTTTGTCTTTTCTCTTTCTTATAGCAAAGGATCCTGACACACTGCAAAGTGTGAACATCTCTGTAATCTCCAAGACTGATTGTAGGAATGCCTATACAGCCTATGACATCAAAGACAATATGATCTGTGTGGGCATTGTGCCAGGAAAAAGACTGCCTTGTAAGGTACCTCACTTTTTTTTTTTGAGCCAGGGTCTTCCTGTAGCCTGGCTGGGGTGGTCTGGAATTCACTATGTAGACCAGGCTAGCCTTGTACTCACATAGATCTTCCTGCCTCTGCCTCCCAAGTGCTAAGATAAAAGGCGGGCACCATTATGCCAAGTGGTAAGGCACTTCTAAAGCCCGACTTTCCCTATTCAATTCTTTGTCCTTTGACAGAAAGATAACCTGGCTTTTTTTTCCTGGCAGGAAGTCTCAGCTGCTCCTGCTATCTGTGATGGGATGCTTTATGGAATCCTGTCTTATGCTGATGGCTGTGTTTTGAGAGCTGATGTTGGTATCTATGCTAGCATCTTTCACTACATGACGTGGATTGAAGACACCATCAACAATAACTGAACTCTCGCAGCAGGAATTCTAGAACATGTGATAAAACTTCTGCACATGTCCAACCTCAAGAGTTAAAATAAATGGATTCACTGGATTGTGATGTGCATACCTGTTCACTTCTGGTGAACATGCATCAATTTAGCAGTCACTGATACACAACTCTTTTTCACCACCACTGAAAAATCTCAAGAGTCTATAGAGTTGGGTTTATCAAGTGATCATTATTCAAGCCAAATGATTTGTTGAAAAAGTGTGGGGGAGTGGGGTTCCCGAGTGTCCACGTGCATGGGTCACTGGCCTCTCGGCCCGTGTAAAGCCGTTTCATTTGACAGGTCAAAAGACAAAAGAGAGAGACCTATGAGTTGGCCTCAAGGGACCAAAACTCATTTATTTGCAGAAGATTAGGGTCTTATATAGTAGTTTCTGGCAGGCTTGAGGAGAGGATGGGAGCAGGGAAGAGTCCCAGTGCACTTTCCACAAAAGCCTTGTTTATGCTAGCCAGCAGAGCCTCCAGTCAGCTTCCTGAAACCAAGTGTGATCTTTAGAAATGGCAGGAATGTGACACCCTCTACCCAAATCCTTAAACAGGGCTGCAGGGCTAATTGTCAATGGGCGAGCAGAGCTTGCTTCCCAGACCTTGCAGGTTATCTTTGTAGGTTATCAGGGCAAAAGCCTGCTCCCTTATTGCTTCAACCAAATGAAATATCAGGCCCCACAGAAATGTATCTAGCACTGAATTAGACATATTTTCAGAAAATTAAACATATCATTGGAGGACCTAGAGAGATGCCTCATCAGTTAAGAGCACTGACTGCCCTTGCAGAAGACCTGGGTTTGATTCCCAGCACCCACATGGCAGCTAACAACTGTCCATAACTCCAGTTCCAGGGGATCCGACACTTTCCTCTGAACTCCATGGGCATTACATGACACAGTTATACTTACATCCATGCAGAAAATACACTTATACATATAAAATAAAAATAGTAAATAAAATATTTTTAAGAACCATGCCATCAGAAAGAAGTAATCTGACAACGAGTAAGCTAATAAACAATATTTGTTTGAGAGGAGGGACTGTGGGAGGCACTGAACTATCTCTCCTTACCACATATGTCTTACCACCAGGCATAAGTTGAGGTTAGTCATTCATTTTGGAGAAATCTCAGGACCTGCTTGCAGCATGAGAGATTAACACAAAAGTTACCTGAGTTTAAGACCACAGAACAATGGAGAGTCCAGAACCAGTATAGATTCGCCCTGTATTACAGCTAATGTTTTGGGGTTAGCATACAAATAAGGGATTCATCAAGGCATTCTTCACTCACTATTTTAGCTTCAGAAGCTGCTCTTCCTTCTGGTGGTCACTGGAGCATTTTTCTACTTTCTGTCCTCCTCCTCTTTGCAGCTCTCCTCTGCAGCTTCAATTAGGAACAGTTTTAATTGATAGCCTTTCATAGAGTTTCCTTCAGCCAGTCAACTAAAGATAAAAGGAGAAGCAAAGACAATCTGTACCCACTATAAGGGGACTGCTGGAGTCTTTCCATCTAGGAAGTTCCTGCAGCAAGTCTTGTCCTCCTGAGGGTTCAAAACTCCACCCTCAGAGTGCCTGGAACCAAAAATTTGTGTGTGAATTACTAAATGTGGTTATAGGAGCTTCACTATGATAGATGATAGATAATAGATAGATAGATAGATAGATAGATAGATAGATGATAGATAGAAGTCAGATAGATGATGATAAATAGATGATAGATAGATAGATGATTGATAGATAGATAGATAGAAGACAGATAGATGATGATAGATAATAGATGATAGATAGATAAATAGATAGATGATAGATAGATGATAGATGATGATGATATATATAGATGATAGATAGATAGAAGACACATAGATGATGATAAATAATAGATGATTGATAGATGATAGATGATAGATAGATAGATGATAGATAGATGATAGATGATAGCTAGATAGATGATAGATAAATAGATAGATGATAGATAGATGATAGATAGATAGATAGATAGATAGATAGATAGATAGATAGATAGATTATAGATAAATTGTTTTGAAATAGGGTCTCCCTGTAGCCTCCAGCTGACCTGGCACTCACACGTAGACCAAGCTGCCCTCAGTCTTACAGAGATGCACCTGTTTCTGCCTCCCCAGTGCTGGCAAGTGTCAACACACCAATCTGTCATATATTTCGCAAAGTAAAATTTTAGTTATGGGAGAAACAAGTGATTTTAAGCTCAAAAACATCTCTCCCTTTGAATAGGCTTCCCAGCTTAAGCAGGTGTGAAAACTTCACCGTTCACACTGATGCTAAATAGCGAAGCATATGTTGAGCTCCCTGAATTCCACAGGCATAGGTGTCATGTGTTAGTCTTACCATGAGCTCTAGGAGTGGACTTCCTTGGTTGAGAGGGAAGGAAGAATGTGAAGTTAAGGCAATAGCAAGACCATAATGTTGATACAGAAAAGTGTTGACAATCCCCCAAGCCTGCTGGGGAATTTCCGGGTCAGACCGAAGAAGGAATGGGGGTGAGAGGCGCAGAGTCAAAACACAGACCCTGGGAATCAGGTGAATGCAGACAGAGGGCGAGCTGTGGAGGACTCGTTTATTGGTTTATTGGGGGCAGGGTTAGGGGTTATGTACTGTTCGCATCCCCCCCCCCCCGCTCTCCTCTTGTCTTCTGATTGGCCGAGGTCTGCAACGCTGCTTGTATGGTCTCACCTGCCTAGGGCAGGTTAGGTTGATGAGGGACAAGCTCTGTGCATGCGTAATTCTCAGCATACTGGCTATACTACATCTCCACCCTTTGTATTTAATTTTGCATGAGGAGCGGTCCAGTGGGAGCTCCAGTGCTATGCCCGAACCTTGTTGATCCCACTTCTTGCATACCGACATTTGACTGCGTCTGGCTTAGGTTGCCCTGGTTTTGCAGGATCTTACTGGTCTTTGACTGGCCAGCCACTGAGGGAAGAGGCCAGGAGCGGTACCGCATAGGGGAGAGACAAGCTCATTCCCATGAATTGTGGATGGATGAGAGCCAGATGCGAATCACCTCGTCGGGAGGGGAGCATGCTGAGTCCCTATTGACCATTGCTGAGAGGACCTGGGCTGTTGTTTTGATGAACTGGCGTTGGCTGCCGGCAAAGCGAAACAGACGCCTGAAGAGAAAAGGCAGAGAAAGGCCAGGAGGCAGTGGATTCCCGAAAAGAAAATACAAATCAAGAACATACCTCTCTGGTCCTGTGTTTTTATCTTTAACGTCAGACGATAACATTGTTCTGAGTTGTGGGATGAACAAAACAGCTTATGCATGTCATGTGACAATACATAGAAGGCTCTCAAGTCTCTGTCAAGAGATGATTGGAAATCTGTTACCATTTCATTACATCTATTGTCTTAATCCATTTGTGCTGCTATAACAGCAGAGACTGGGAAGTTTACAAACTATCGAGATTAAAACACAAGCCCTTGATGTCTGGTGAGGGTCTCCTTGCTGTACTCTCAAGCGGCGGAATGCATAATGGCCATTAAATGGGAGGACCATTTAATTCCTTTGAGTTTTTCTATAAGGTGCTACTACTCTCCATGAAGATGGAGCCCTCATAGCTTAAACACCTACTAACGGCCTCACTCATAACACAAATCCATAGGGACTGAGTTTCTATGTAAATCTTGGCAGAGATACAAATATTCAAACATAGGACCTGTGCTGTTTTTGTCCTTTGGTCAGAGAATAAATTATTTTAAAGTCTATGACATAGATCCAAATCAGAGAGCCAGAAAATATCCTGATATAATTTCCCTACATATGCTCTTCCTGCTTAATTTTAAAGTACATGTGTTTAACAAAGACTGGCAAAAATAAAGGGCCTTAAGGGGCTGGAGAGATGGCTCAGCAGTTAAGAGACCAACTGCTCTTGCAGAGGACCCAGGTTCAATTCCCAGCACCCACATGGCAGCTAAGAACCATCTTTAACTCCAGTTCCAGGGGAATCTGACACCCTGTTCTGACCTCCATGGCATTGCACGACACGGGTGCACCAACCTACACGCAGACAGTACACTCGTACACATAAAAAATAATAAATAAATAATTTTTAAATAAAAAAGAAAGGTCCTTAAATATAAAATATAGAGAGGAATTTCTGCTTTAACTTCAAAGGAGCTTGCTAAGGAAATTGCTAACCAAGAGAGAACAAATTTCTATTTGGGGTTACCTTTCATCTTCTCTGTACCACCTTCAATTCAACAGTTCCCAACAGCTACTTACGACACTTTATTGGGGCTTTCATAGGACAGTGAATGACTTCAGGCTAAAGTCTGTTTCCCTGACTCCCATATTTCTGTCTAAACGTCTGGGCTATAGTCTTCATTCTCTCAGGGGCGATCCTGCTTTGAAGCATTGGCAGATGAAATCATCTGCAGATATTAATGACTATCTTGACGAATTTATAGAATCATTTCTTCAGGAATATTTTGGACTTATTAAATCATAGTGCCCAAAGGAATAATATTTGGATTGTAGAAGTTTTGGCAGGAAGGGAGAACTATATGAAGATAAAAAGTTTTCAGAATGTCCCTAAAATCATGACAGTGAATGTGTCCTGACCCTTATTCCCATATAACTGGGCTTCATTTGCTTTAAGTCACGGACTGAAAACAGCACTAATGCCCCCAGGCATTTCTGAAGCTTGGAACAGGGTTCAAGGTGACTGTCTTGGCCTCTTCTTCCCCCTGCCTTGTTGGACCCTCACCTGGCCTGCTTGCCCTGAAAAATGTGGACCTCCCTGTACTCCCTAACCCCACCTGCTGTTCCTGATGTGTTGACCAGTAGCATATTATGTGCTGGCTCTCCGAAAGGAGGCAAAGAGCTTTCTAAGGACCTCCTCCTGCCTAGCTCCCACACTCCAATAAAGAGATATTCCAATGGAGTTCTGAAAGTCTTGGATTTAGAATCAATATTCCTTTTTGGAGACACAAATGGTCAAGAACTATGCAAAAAAAATTGTTTCACCCTTCAGCATTACTATTATGAAGTGATTGCTTCACCCCAGTAAGAATGACCCTTGTCAAAAAAAGCAATTGATAACAAATTCTAGTGAATATGTGGCAAAAGGGACCCCCACACTAGGATTGGGGTGTAAATTAGTCTACCCACTACAGAGAACAGTATGGGAGTTTCTCAGTAATTAAAAATAGAACTATGGGCTGGAGATATGGCCTAGTGGTTAAGAGCACCGACTGCTCTTGCAGAGGACTCGGGTTTGATCCCCAGCACCCACATGGTGGCTGAGAACTGTCTTTAACTCCAGTTCCAGGGGAATCCAACACCCTCTGCTCACCTTGCAGCATTGTACGACATGGGTGCACAAACCTACATGCAGACAATACATTCGTATGTATAAAAATAAATAAATAAATTTTTAAAAATAGAACTATCATAAGATGCAGCTATACCACACTGGACATATATCAAAAGGAAATGGAATCAATATGTCAAAGAGACACATGAACCCTTGTGTTTATTTCAGTATTATTCCAATAACCAAAGAATATAAAAGCTGAATTTCCATAAAATGAATGGATTCAAATATATGGCACACATACATAGTTCAATACCATTCATCCATAAAAATATTAAATCCTGCCACTTGGGACAAGATGGATTAAACTGGAAATCATTATGTTAAATAAAAAATATCCAGACACAGAAAGTTAAGCATAGTGTGGTCTCACTCATTCGCGGCATATACAAACGTTGACTACATAGAGGATTAGAATGATGCTCACAGAGGCTTGGCAGAGCAGGAAAGAATGGAAGGAAATGGTTCATTGATGAATTATAATTATACAAGAGTAAGTTCTGTTGTGCTATCACACAGTAGAGTAACTGTCAATAATTATGCACTGTGTGCTGGATAGCCTGAGTGTCAACACCTGGGTTAAGAGACCCTCAGTTGGGAAATTGCTTCCATTGGACTGGCCTGTGGCCAGGTCTAGGGGGTATTTTCTTGATTGGTGAACGATTTTGGAGGGCCCTGTCCACTGTGAGTGGTGCTAAACCTGGGCAGTCTGTTCTGTATTGTATAAGAAAGCAGGCTGAGCACTGGCCAGGGGAGCAAGCCAGTGAGCAGCATTCCTCGATAGCCTGTGCTTCAGCTCCTGCCTCCAGGTTCCTGCCCTGAGTTCCTGCCTTGGGCTCCCTAAGTGATGAACTGTGACCTGGAAGATGCAAACCAAACTAGATGAAAGCAGAGTAGAACCTCCTGTGTATTTCAGAAACTTAATAGAAAATATTTTGATTGTTTTTACTATAATAGTTGATCAATGTTTCAGGAGATATATTTAAATTTACTTTTGATGTGTATGAATGTTATCCCTGCATGTATGTAAGTGCACTCATGTCATGCAGTGCCCCTGGAGGCCAGAAGAGAGCATTAGATCCTGAAACTGGACAGTTGTTTGCCGTCATGTGGGTGTTAGGATATGAACCGGCGCTGAGCCATCTCTCCAGGCCTCTGATATATTTCAATTTTTTAAATATCACAAAATGTATACATTCACTGAATGTATACATGGTACCTGTTCTAGTTCACTTTTCCATTGTTGTGACAAAACACTCTGACAGACACCAACTTGGGGAGGAAAGGATTTATTGACCTCACATCTCTGGGTCACAGTTCATCACTCAGGGAGCCCAAGGTATGAACTCAGGGCAGGAACCTGGAGGCAGGAGCTGAGGCACAGGCCATGGAGGAATGCTGCTTACTGGCTTGCTCCCACGGCCCATGCCCAGTCTGCTTTCTTATACCATATTTAACAACCTGCCCAGGGGTGGCACTACCCACATTGCTCAACAACAAAGACAATACTCCATAGATGTGGCCACAGGCCAGTTCAATGGAGCCAATTCCCCAATTGAGGCTCCCTCAACCCAGGTGTGTCAAGTTGACATGAAAACCATCCAGCACAGTACCTCATTAATATTTATAATTGTATGTTATAAGAAAATACTCATTTGAGAAGATGAAAGTAAATATACCATATATAATTATATATAGCTATAAAGTTATGTGTGTAGGGTCTGGAGAGATGGCCTAGCAGTTAAGAGCACCGACTGCTCTTGCAGAGGCCCCAGGTTCAATCCCCAGCACCCACATGGTGACTGAGAACCGTCTTTAACTCCAGTTCCAGGGGAATCCAACACCCTCTTCTGACCTCCGCTGCATTGCACGACATGGGTCCACAAAACTACATGCAGACAGTACATTCATACACATAAAAAATTTTTTAAAGTTTAAAAAAAAGTTGGACTGCATTTAATCTTATGATAATATCAGGAGACTTTGACAATGAGAAATGGGAAGTTCTGATTAAAAAGTCTTTTGCACTACGCTCTACCATGAGCTGCGGGGACAGAGGCGGGGGAGGTTGTGAGGGAGAGAGAGAGAGAGAGAGAGAGAGAGAGAGAGAGAGAGAATTATGTGTATAATTTTGTAATGTCCAGTATATAGGAGCTGAAAATATAATAGATCAAACTTTCCTATCTGAATAATGAAAGGTACACATAAACCATTAATTTAAAAAGAGTATTTTGCTACCGATAACAATCCTAGCACCTGTGTGTTTGGGGGTCTGCTGGGCAGGAGGATTAGGAGTTGAAGAACATCCTGTTATGCTGTTATATATAGTGAATTCAAAGCCAGCTTGGTGTACGTGGTTCCTGTCAGTCTGAGGCCACTGGCTGTATGTCAGTCAAGTCTCCAGCGACTTGAACAATCTGTGTGGCTTTCTCCTGAGTACTAACCACTCCTTCAGCTCCACTCTGAGTGGTCTCCCTACCCAGTAACTCTGTCCAGGACTCCGATTTTGGTCTTATCGCACTCCTGGTCTACCTACCCTAAACATTCCTCCTGCTTTTGACACAGCACATGAGGAGTGTGGTGGTGGAGTCATGGTAGGGTAGAGACCCCACATGGGATCAAGCAGCACATCTGTAGTGATTTCAATTTGCTACAGTGTGAGGGACGGGAAGGGGGGAGTTTGGGAGTAAACTGACTTCCCGGAAGAGCAGAGGAAGGCACAGTAAGCCACACAGCATTTTTCTCTATTTATTATTAAATTATTGTGTATTTCATACAGAACATCTCAGTCCTAACTGCCTTTCCACCCCCTTCCCCACAGACACCCTCCCAAAACCCCCCTCCCTCCCACTGAAGTTGATAAACTCTGTCATTTGAGTTAAGGTCTATTGTGTCGAGTTAGTGTCCAGGAACTTTCCTTTCCCACTGAGGTCAGCCTACCCACAGTCTCTTCGGCTGAATACTTTTTAAGGATGTCTTGGGCAGCCTTTAGGAAGGCATGTCTCTGGTTACTCATTTACAGCCTGGGCCTATCTAGCTCCAGGGAAAGAATCTCAGTTCTTAGTTTAGAGACCATTCTATGAAGAATGTCTGAAAACCATAAAACGCCATCTTTTTTTAACAGCATAGGTTTAGAAAAGTTCAGGAGCTAAAAACCATGGGCAGGGCAATTGATCTCAAGTAAGGTGAGTCAGGCCCAGGATGAAATAAGAAAATGTCACAGACTGAGGACCTTCATCCCTGGAAAGCTGAGGGATACAGAGGCTTGCTGTCCCCAGGGTAAGCTCAGCATCACGGACTTGTGGGCAAATGGTGCCCCCTAGTGGAAAGACCCCTCCCTCTCCACAGGGCTGAGCAAAGCTCTTAACGGTATTTTGGGTTTACCGTCATTTCCTCTCTCATGTCCACTTCTGGTGGCTCACAGCCTGCCCCAGACCTGAGGCGCCTGGGATCCTAAGCGTCGTGCTGGCCTTCCCGGCTCTTGCTCTTCCCCCTCTCCTTTTCCATCTCTCTTTCTCTCCTTCCCTTTCCTTCTGCCTCTCTTAAGCCTCTCCTCTTCCTCCACCCTCCCTCCCTGACTTGCTCTCTAATTCTGAAATTTCCAATTGATTTCTAGATATTTGACTACACGTCGAGCCTCCATGCTCTGCTCTTCACTCTAGGGATGGCTTTACTTGGGTTGAAACCCAGTTCTAACTCAGGGCTTTTTATTTCAATGTTTACTGAGCCTCTTACTGCCAATTCTAGACCCCGTTCTCCTTTGGGGATGGGGGGCTGATTTTCTAAAAGACAAGTTTTAATTAGCTTACCACTGATTCCCTCTCTGATTTAGAGTTATTAATAAATATGCTCTGCATGTGTGTCTGTGTCTGTGCATTTAACTCACATGCGAGTGCACATGTTTATGAATGTGTATATGTACTTATATGTGGAATTGGAGTCCAGAGGAGAACCTCGGACATACAACCTTATTCTTTGGAGGCAGTCTCTCTCTCACTGTCCTAGACCCTACCAGGTAAGCTAAGCTGGCTGACCACTGAGCCTGGGGAATCCCCTTGTAACTGTCTCCCAGGTGCCATTATGCCTGTTATGTGGATTCTGGGGATTGAAGTCATTTTTTTCACACTTGCAAGGTAAGTACTTTCTCCACTGAGCTATCCTCCTAACCCAAGGGGTTTGGCTCTTCGAACCTTTTCTTTGGGCACAGTCCTTGTCATTTCTTTCCATAACTGCTGTGGCTAAACTGAAGTTTAAGAAGAAAAAAAAAACTGACAAATCTGGATTAGTAGATTTTCACTGGGCAGATTGCTGTGAGAGGAGATTTTAGTTTTCTTTCTTATTTACTTTGTTATGTAAAATGACATATTAAAACTGGTAGTTTTATTAAAAATTACATAATTAATACAAAATAAATTTGAGTAATAAAGAGATACAAAGAACATCCAAAAAGAAGGTTATATTAAGATTTTGTTTGTAACAAGTTGAAGTGGATGTGAATAATGAGAATTTGGACATCGCGAGTGTTTATTGGAGGGGTATAAATGGGCATGCACATTCAACAATCACGGTACTTATCTGAGTTCTCAGAATTTCTCCAGGTTTCATCCACCCTCCCTGTGGGAACTGATACCTGATACCGGGATTAAATAATGCAAATGGGTTGTTTTCTTTGTTGCTCTAGACCATGCTAAAGTCTTCTCATGAGCAGCTCGGTACATGAAGCAGTCTTCAGGGATGGCTGCACTTGTTGTCTACTTTTTAACAGAAACAGAAACAAGTTTAGGAGGATAAGAGACTTCTTCAAAGTTCACATGAAAAGAGCTGAAATCTGCACTCTGAACTCTCCAGAACCTGAGGTTAAATCACTGTGCAATTCACACAGGAGAAAACCTGGGAAGTCAACAGGGGGAGTCCACTTACAGGCAGCACAAGAAGAGAGGAGTCTGAGTAGGAGGCAAGCTGGCAGGAGGCTTGCAGGGGAGCTGGGACGGGAAACCAGGGCAGTCTGTGTATGTGGTTTTTATTCACACGCCCCTGCAGAGCTTACCACTGTGTCTTTACTGCAGGTGCAGTACAGGGTTCTACCGCCTTGGGTCATATTGGCCACCTGTAGCCTCAGCTCAGTCTCGCTGACCCTTGTGGCCACATAATCTGCTCCAGAGAAGGAGATGACTTCTTTGTCCCCAGGACTCCGCACGGAAGCCAACAACTGTAGCTGTCGCTGAAGATCCTGATGGTACCAGCTCAAAAAGGGGTACTGAGTATTCTTGAGAATGCACCTTAGGGTCTTAGTCTGCCCACGTGGTACCAGAGCCCACCTGGGCCTTTGTTCCAGCAAGGTTGCTGTGGTATCTGAAACACAGAAAGGCCAAGGTAGACAGAGACCATTAAGCCCAAAGAACATCCCCGGTAGCCCTGAGAGGAAAATCAGGAGCAGAAGCCTTGACCAGGGAGAGTGGCTGTGCTGGGGCGATCACCTCAGGGCTTAGGAATCAGCTTTGCTTCTCAGTTTCCGAAGCTTCTCTGGCTTCTTTCCCTCCCTCAACTCACTAAGGAGCCGCGTGGGCTTAGCAGCTGACCTGTACTCACAGAAGCCATAAGCGCACAGCTGCACAGGACGAGGAATGGCCACATCCCCGGACCCCCAGATTCCCTCCTGCAGGGCGTGAGGCAGGGCCAGCCAGGCAGAACACAGGATCTTATTCAGGAAAGCTAAGACTTACGTCCAGGCCTGAAGTTCCCCAGGGCGTGGTTTCCTCAGGAACTGTCTTATCTCATCTTTTCCTCTGAAGCATAAACCTCAAACGGAAGGTCTGCACCCCCTGCCGTCGGATCTCTCCCCATTCACACCCTTGCACATCCCACATTTTGCTGAGTTTTTTAATGAAGCCATTGGGTCCCGTACCTTCTCAGAGGTGATCCAAATATTCCTGGAAATGTTTGAGCGTGAGTCTCTGATATTTCAACAGACTAAAACACCTTGCTACAACCAAGCAATGGTGACAGAATTGAACAAAGGCATCTGCCGCCACAGGCTTCAGCTCCATATGAAGGCTGTTCAGGGTCACATCGAGCAGTGTGACAATGCCACTCATCTCCAATTATCCGTCTGGCTCCAGGAGGTTAAATCCAAATTAAAAATAATGGCCTTCATTCTTCCCTGTCCAGAATAAAGGAAAGGACGCCCCTTTCACCCTTCGTTTTCCTAGAGCATTTATTTTGAAGACTTGGAATGTGAGCCCTTCAAGCTTCTTTGAAATATTTATCAACCTCTTTTTTTTTTTTTTTTTTTAAGTTAAATAAACCCTTTACTAGCCTTAAAATCCAGGAAGAGGAGAGTGGAAGAAAAGAGACTCTAGGTCTGCACTCACTGGCTCCCAGCTCTCTCATGAGAGCCCTGCTTCTTTGCTGACAACCCTGTCCAGGCCAGCCAGGCAGACTGAAGGATAAGGGAAGCTGGGCCCTGCTCCGTTTACAGGCCTGGCTGTCCTATCTCCCCACTGACACCTCGTCAGCCTAATCCTCAAAGGAGATTGGGATCAGAGTGTCTCGAACATTCCTGTTATCGCACTTGCTGACCTTCCTGCCTGGCAAGGTCAGTGCCCGGAGTTCTGCCTTGTCCTCTTGTCATGGCTCTGTTTTGAGTGGTGATAAGCCTCTTGCTGTTGATTGCTAGCCAACAGCTCACCCTCTCTGCAGGACCAGTGCTGGAGGCCACGGCTGCCCTCTAGCGGCATCTGTCTTCTCCTCTACTGCATCTCTTAATATTTTGTTGTGCTGGGTGAATGACGAGACTACAGTAATACAGTCTGGACACTCATCTGATCAACTTGATTGAACATACAAGCCCCCCCAACTGGATGGTGGGACCCATGGGCTGTGTGGGTTTGGGCACAACTGTTTGCAAATTGGTTTTACATGAAGGATGCTTGTACTCATAAATTATTACTTATTGTTAAAAAATGAAAAAAAAGAATAAAAATAAATAAATAAAATATTTTATTGTGGGCTGGAGAGATGGCTTAGCAGTTCTAGGTTAAGAGCACTGACTGCTTTTGCAGAGGACCAGGGTTTCATCCCCAGCACCCACATGGCGGCTGAGAAACGTCTTTGACTCCAGTTCCAGGGGAATCCGACACCCTCTTCTGACCTCCGCGCAATTGCACGACACAGGTGCACAGACCTAGGTGCAGACAGTACATTCATACACATACAAAAATAAATAATAAATAATTTAAAAAATATTTTGTTCTATAAATGTATTAAATTCTCTAGAATAAGGAAAAATTATAATTAAGAAAGAATATATAATTATCATCGCCTTCTTTAAGAAGTAGCATGATTATATTGACAGACTTTGTATTGGTTGGAGAATTTAGAAAGTAGAGGGAAAACTCACATTACAGGAATACTGACATATTCACATTGTGGAAACTTGTTAGTAAGGCCTGGTCAGCAAACAATATTCAAAAATTATGGTAGACATATAGAATTTCAAAGTTATATTCTAAGATATAATTACATATGTTCAGTTTGAGGATATCAGTTCCATTAATCACAGTACTTTATATTTCTTTTCTAACTTCTCTTTCTGTGATTTTTAGCTCTAGGAATTCAATCAGGGCCTAGGTAAAGGCATGCTGGATCAGTAAATAAAAAATAATGGAAAACGTCTAAGTGCCTAGTGATGGAGAGATTAAACATCAAGACCAGGGTGCTTAGGACTGCATGCCCACATGAGAGAGGATCACAGCTGGTCTCAGAGGAGGTGGGAAATCCATTCAAGAGACTCAGTCCTCCCGAGACCAGAATCTGCTAATAACAGAGGCCTCCCCTGATCCCAACATAAGAGGCAAAGCCTCTGCTGTGCACAACTTGGGAAGGGTATGAGGAATATAGTCACTCAGAGAAGACTGAAAATGCTGCCCAACTCCAAGAAGTCCCACATGCTCTACTCTGCTCCACACTCAGCCTAACTGACAGAGGAATGTGGAGCCATAGCTTATGGTAGAGATCCAAAGATTCAGGCTCATGTGGGGAGACCAAGATCCAGCTCAAAAGAGGGGACCACAGTTCTGGGTTCACATGAAGGGACCACAGCTCAGGCTCACAGGAGGGGGCCACAGCTCAGGCTCTCAAGAGGGGACCACAGCTCAGGTTCTAGAGGGGACCACAGCTCAGGCTCACAGGAGGGGACCACAGCTCAGGCTCACAAGAGGGGACCACAGCTCAGGCTCACAAGAGGGGACCACAGCTCAGGCTCACAAGAGGGGACCACAGCTCAGGCTCACAGGAGGGGACCACAGCTCAGGCTCACAGGAGGGGACCACAGCTCAGGCTCTAGAAGGGACCACAGCTCAGACTCACAGGAGGAGACTACAGCTCCATATTCATCAGAAGGAAACACAATTCTATCTCACGGGAAGGGACCTCCACTCAGCTGCTACTCAAGTGTGGATAGCAACAACCAACAGCCTTACAAGCTTTCAACCTCAGTGGATAATCCAGAGACTTTCCATGCACTTAGGAAAAATAGAAGCAGCTCTAGGAGCTTACTCTGGAATCCCTTTTCTCCTCCCTAGACTGAACTTGTATGTAGGTATATGATCCAGCACACTTAGGGTATGAGCAAGTCAGACAATGAAGTCAGGTGGGAAGATTTACCTCACGGGGTCAGCTGTGCCAGCTACTGGGAGCAGATAAGACTAGAGTTAAAGTGGAACTTTTGTTCTGCCTTAAGAAGCAATCAGTAAATCACAGGAACCCCATCCCCTGGGGCACATCATTGAGGAAAATCATTCAGGGGCTGCTGGCCTGTGAGTGTTGATGGCTTGGAAAAATCTTAGAAAACCGGAAAACAAGGCCGGCTCCATTGTATTCTTGTGTTAGCTCGGCCACTGACAGGGTGTGTGGAAAGGATCCCACAGGCAACTTTGCGTCTCCTTCTCATCGTCTTTCATCTTCCCCTCATTTCTCCTTTTTTTTTTAATTTAATTTTTATTGATGCTTTGTGCATTTCATACACTTTTTCCAATTCAGTTCAGGCTTATTTCCCCTTCCCCTCCCCCCCACCCCCACCCCATCCCAGATCATGCATTCTGCCGTAACTGTCCTGCATCTTTCTCTCAGTTTTTTTTTTTTCATTTTTTAGCTATAAGTGATAATCCGTGAGTACAAGCATCCCTCGTGCAGAACCAATCTGCAGGCTGTTGTGCCCGAACCCCTACAGCCCCACCATCCAGTGGGGGGTGACAGGTTGTTTGTTCAATCAAGTTGATCAAATGAGTGTCCAGACTACATTGCTGTTGTTTCACCGTTCACCCCAATCGCAGCCCACAAGCTTACATCCTCTACAGGTTTTACCTCTCCTTCTTAGTCCTCTGAAGGAACTGCTAAAATCAAAGCTGCCCAGGCTTGCCCACCTAGAGCTTCTCTACCTCTAGGTGTTCTTCCTGAGATCAAGCACAGGTTCCTTCAGGAGACTGAAGTACAGCCTTCCCCCAGCCTCTCCCTCCCTGCATTGTACCAGAAAGCCAAAAGGATGTGTTTGCCCATCACTGTGTCCTTTATACACATGGACAAAATGAGAAAAGCCCACAAAACAGGGATGGGGGGGCAGCATATGCCAGAGGAAGTGTATCCCCTAAGGAGATTGTTGGGTGAGGGTAGACGTGGAGGGTCAGAGAAGCAGAGGAAACTGGGAACCTCCGGGACTCTCTGCAGGTTCTTCTTGGACAGAACCCTGTCAGGAGTTCATATGAGAAGTTTAAATGACTCCTCTGATAATTTCACATTAGATCCCTGATTTAAGGTTAGATAATCCCACTCTGTAACCTCCCTGGACACTTACAAGGCCAGTTATGTAAGTGGCTCCACTCCACACCCAGGAGATAATCAGATCAGAAGGCCCTAGCCTGCCACTCCCTCTCGTGGCACTGTGCCTGGAGGAGGTCCATATAAGTGCAGAGCTCGTGGCATCTGCAGGAGAGATGCTCCAGGCACCAGGAGCCATGGCCTACGTCCTTCTCCTCAGGCTTTTCCTACTTTGGGTCCTGGCAGCTCTTTCTCAAGGCAATCGCTTGGGCCCTACATCTCACCTGCGTTATTCCAGATTCCTAGACCCTTCCAATGCTGTTTTCCTGCGCTGGGACTTTGATTATGCAGCCGAAATCATTACATTTGAGCTCCAAGTCCAAACAACTGGCTGGGTGGGCTTGGGCCTCAAAAATCGCTACACTTTTGTGGGAAGTGACCTCATAGTTGGAGGAGTCCTGCCGGGTGGTAACATCTATTTCTCGGTAAGTCTGGGTGTGATCTGTGTCTGAGGATAAGCTCTTGGGCTGTATTGAGGGTGGCTTCATGGTCAGGAAGTATCCATATAGTCTTCCAGCCTCCATCCCAAGGATGAGCTCCTTCTCTGGGTCAGGGAAGGCTTTGTGTCCATAAAGGATCTTCATTCTCCAAACATACTCAAGCACACTCCCAGAACTCCAGCTAACTGGTGATCTCTCCCTGCAGAGATGGTCAGGCATTGTAATCTCTATCTTTCCACATGTCTGCAGGACTTTTGAAAGCGAATGCCTTTTAAACTGTGAGAGAGTCTGACCCTATTTACCTGCAAGGACCACAGTGAACATGGATCACTGAAGAAATCCATTAATCAAAGCGATTGGAGACAGTCTCTGTCCCCCGTTTCCCTCAGGTTCATTCAGGCTGACCACCTGAAACTGTGCAATAACAGCAGTAGCTGCAAGAACAGAAATATCACCAGCTTAAAATTGGCATGTGCTTTTGATTAACACAGCACTGTTCCAATTCTTTCCACTTTAAACCTCATGCAATGAATTTCAGTTCTCCTCATTTTTCAAATGAAGAAGCAACTCAGCTATCTCACAAATTTCACATAGTCTAAGCTCCTAAATCACTGTTCTGAGCTGCCCTTATACAAAGAAGTGCTCATTACAGTACAAGAAAATGCAAAAAAGCCTCACAAGAAAGCTTGAACAGTACAAACCATTCACAAAATGAGGGAGCTTTCAAGGGGCCAGATACAGGAATATTGGGGTTCATGAAGCTAAGATGTGAAATAAGAGTAAATCCAGGTCGGTGGTGAAACTCCCTCATCACATGCTCTATCTTCTGAGAGAAGTCACCTCTTGGTGCAATGTTCTGAGCTTGGAAGAAGCTGGGTTCCACTATTTTGGTGTCTTGACAGAGCTAAAGAGGCACCTGCTGTGCCAAAGCATGACTGTGTAGGCCCTCAGTTCTTACTTCTTGACATTCACTCCCAAGGACCAGCACCTCGTGGATGAAGACACGCTGGAAGAGGATGGGAGCCAGGATGCTGAACTGCTAGGGCTAACAGAAGACACTGTCTACACCACCATGCGATTTTCCCGGCCCTTCCGCTCCTGTGACCCGCATGATCTGGACATTTCGGTAAGCTGTCCAGGAGAAATATGTTTAACCACAAGCAGCATCTCCTAGGAAGGCATAGTCACCTCAAATCATGCAACAAGTCACAGTTCATGGGGCTTCCAGTCCTTAGCATTCTCAGGGATTGCCCACCCTTCCTCAGCATGACCGCCCAATGACTAAGACCCTTTCTACCTCCCCCTCTTCTCTGACAGTTTTGTTGAATGTCCGTGTGTAGATTTCAGGTTCAGTTCACTTTTCCTATTTTGTAGGTACGAAATGGGTATAGAGATGGAGTAGAGAGGATATAAGATACTCTTACCAAGACAATCCAATTAACCTCAGAGGCAGAACTAGAGCCAAATTGTCTTGTTTCCTGTCTTAAGTTATTTCCATTCAACAGTGCAAATGAGTTGTTCATATAGGGCTTTGGATATAGGTATGTGCAAGGTGCTCTTGGGTTACAGGATCTCAATGCTCATGGTACCCCCAGAGTGACACCATGAGGGTCCTGGCTGCCTATGGTCTAGATGACACGCCCAAGCTGAGTCGGGAGCGCACATTTGTCAAGTCCATCTTCCTGCTACAAATAGTTCAATACAACGACCTTGATGCCCCTAAGGACACCATCGTCTATGACTTGGAGATCAGTAATGTAAAACCCCAATGTGGCCTCCCCAACCTGTTTCCGTCTCTCTACCAACCCCAGACCCCTCATTTCACACCCAATATCCCATACGTTCCTTAGAGTAAAGTTACTGTCCGTCCCCTTGACCCCATGAAGAGTGCCCATCCAGCTCTACATGAACCCCGTTCCCTAACCTGTTCTCTTGGGATCCTCACTTCCATTCATTTGGCTTCTGTGCACCTTCACCAGTTCCTCATCCCAGAGGATGACACCACATATGCCTGCATCTTTCTCCCTCTTCCTATTGTCAGTCAGAAGCATCACATCTACAAGGTACGTGAACCAATGGGGGACGCTGTCCAGGCAGGGAAGGCACTGGAGCAAAGCAGTGAACATGCTGGACTCTGAAGGTTCCGAAAGTGGCCGGGAGGAAGTAACAGAGAAAGAAAAGGGAGGGAAGGGACCAGGTGGAGTTTGTGAGGTTGGAATAGAGAGAATCGGGACTTAATGGAAACTCCTCCCTCATTTCTCTGTCCAGTACGAGCCCCTGTTGGTGGGACGCAATGAGACGATGGTGCACCACATCCTTGTGTATGCCTGCGGCAATGCTAGCGTGCTCCCCACCGGCATCCACGAGTGCTACGGGTCTGACCCTTCCTTCTCCCTCTGCTCCCAGGTCATCGCAGGCTGGGCTGTTGGGGGCCTTGTGAGTTCCCGTGATGGAGACATTTCGTGACAAAGGGGTGCATGCTGTTGGGCAATGGTGGTCTGAGGGACGGCCTTGGGGTCTGGGGAGCAAAGACAGTCTGGAGGAAAGGTTGGGAAACAAGGCCAGAAGCCTGGATCAAGCAGCCAGTCTCCAGCCCTTCTTACAGCACTGTCACGTATTCCTCTCTCCACAGAGTTACCAGTTTCCAGATGAAGCAGGCATTTCTATTGGAACACCCTTGGACCCTCAGTGGGTCCGATTAGAGGTTCACTATAGCAATTTTCACAACCTTCCTGGTGAGTATCCAAAGGATGTCAGCTGGCTCTTCTGGGTGCAGAGAGCATGTTGTGGGATCTATGCTAGTTCCTGTTGGTCGCAGCCCATCCAGTTTTCCTGAACATGGTCACCCACTGCCACTGTCTGAAGAGAGTGTTCCTTTCTACACTAGGTATATATGACACTTCAGGAATGCGGCTGTTCTACACCAAACACCTGCGTAGATATGACATAGGAGTCCTTGAGCTGGGCATCTCTGTTTTCCCTATTCACTTTATACCACCGGGTGCCGAGTCCTTCATGTCCTACGGGCTGTGCAAGACTGACAAGTTTGAAGAGGTGAAGCGTGGAGACCTTCCCTCCCTGGGGCTTCCTGCTCTTGTCATGGTTCTGGTCTAATCACTAAACTCACCAGTCTGAATCCCGTATTTGGAGAATGATAGCAGCCTAGTGCTCAGGAAAGAGACAGCACAAATTTTTTGCAAGTGAGGAAAGGATTCAGGGTTTGGGGGAGAGGGGAGTTGGGTGAGAAGGGAGCAAGAGGGCCCAATAGGTAGTAGAGGTGTCTCAGGGAACATTGAGGATGAGGAGCCAAAGGAATGTAGTAGCCAGGAAACACAGAAGGCTGTGAAATGCCACTGTAGTCAGGACTTCATAGCCACTGCGGCTGGCTACTAGGATGGGTCTACACAAGACTGGCTCTATCAACAGTCAATCATGGATCAGAAAGGAGCCTATGAGGCTCTAGCGCTCTCTCTCTCTCTCTCTCTCTCTCTCTCTCTCTCTCTCTCTCTCTCTCTCTTAAACTGCTACTACTAATGGGTTCTGGGGGAGAGCTGTCATTGTCTTCAGCTGTGCACTCACTGAGGATCCCGCCAGGCTCCAACAGAAAGTTCCAAACCTATGGTCACACAGAAGGACAATGGATCCCTACCTCCAAGAATCAACAAAACAACAACAACAATAAAAGTCATGAATGTAGGAAAGGGACTTGTAAGGAGAAAGTGGGGCAACAGCAGTAGAGGGAAGATCAGAGGGGTGATATAATAATCAGAACTCATGTTATAATGTATTAAATTGCTATAGAACGAACTCAAAATTTAAAAACAAAATAATTAAGGGAGCCATTGTCAATTATAACAAGAAGGTATCAAATATCAAGGAAGGAAAAATAAAGCTCGAGATCAGAATTGTTAACCAATCAGTTGTGCCTCCTTCCTGTTACAGATGAATGGAGCCCCTATAGCTCACATCTATGTCTCAAGCTATTTGATCCACACCCACTTAGCCGGACGATCACTGCAAGCTGTGCAGTACAGGTAGGGGAAGAACTTGATTTGAAACTTTCCCTCTGTACAGGAATAGTTACTTATTCTGCTTGGATTTCTACCTGATTGAGAAGGAGGAGCTGGAATAGAGAGCAGTGAAATTAGGCAGTGGCACAAGGAGCTCATACGTCTAGTTTTACGGACTATGTGTCTTCACAGAATCAGCCCACACACCGCATCTCCACTGGTCAGCCCTTCTCTATTTCATCCTCTCATTCATTTTTCCCACTTTTCTCTCCCTCTAGAAATGGAACCCAGGTCCAAACCATCTGCAAAGATTTTTCCTATGACTTCAATCTCCAGGAGAGTCGAGACTTGCCTCATCTTGTGGAGATCAAGCCGGTGGGAGTGTGGGGCGAGGCGATGATGGGAGGCGGGGAAGGCAGTGCCATAGCGCACATTGTCAGCCCCGAGCATCCCACATCCCCACAGCTCCTCTTTGACTCACTCTTGGCTTTTACGTTTCACTATGGACAGGGAGATGAATTGCTGATAGAATGTAACTACCAGACACTGGATCGTGAATTCATGACTTTTGTAAGTTTCTGTCTTCACCATGGTCACAATGAACTCAGCCCTAAAAGGGGGGGGTGCACCTTGGCTTTAACTTTCTAATAATTCTGATTGCTCCAGTTTCTACCATTGTCTCCTCCAAAGGTATGGTCCACTCGTATGAAACTTTACATGTCCTATTTTTCCATGCATGTAAGCCAGGTGGAGAAATTTCCTGTGTTCTCGTCAGAGACCCATTAAGACCATGAAAAGACAGAGCATTTCCATATCCTACTATTTCCAAGGTGGTTCTAGCATTTGAATGAACTCTTGGTCCTCACCGCCCTGGGTTTGAATGTCAACATAATTGTTTGGTAGCATTTCTAAGCTTAGGCAAATGATTCAGCATCTTGGTCCATTCTAGATTCCTAAAAAAATAATAATACTAGCTAGCTAGACAGTGAAATTACTATGATAATTTGTTAATGCATATAGAACACCTAACTCATCATCACCCTTGTAGTAGATACTCACCTAGAGCTAACTGTTGTTAATGTGGTCACAAGGATTCCTGCCAGTTTTATAAACTGGGACTACTTAAGTGCTTCTGGGGTTGAAAAGGGAGTTATACTTTGGGGAAAGAAAATGCAGCGTACAAATGAAAGTTGAACACCAAAACGAGAAAATGGGGATAGAGATTTGGAGAAGTTCCAAGGGAAAAATCACAAGACATTGTTCTAACGTGTGCCCTGAACATGTGATAAATATGTGGATCCATTCGTAGGTCCACTTAGAGATGGGGAATTTTAGAGAAGGGCATGATTGAGACAGTCATCAATGAGAAATACATGGAGTTTTCAGGAGGAATGAGGAGCTTGAGTGGAGGTTAAGCAGTGAGGGAAGACATCTGAAGTAGTGGACTGAATACGAGGGAGGTGAATCTGGGAAGTCCTTGAAGCAGAGAAGTTACTCCCCTACCTACATTTCCCAGACAGCAAGATCTAAGTGTCAGCCTGCAAGCATTTGCCAAGTCAATAAAAGAAGTGAACATATTGGTTGGACTTTATAATGTGTAATCAAATAATTTGTTTAATGAATTATAATCAAAGGACTATTGAAAGCCACTGGAGTTCATTGACTAAGGAGATGAAAGCACACAGGATATATTAAAAACAAGCGATATGGCAGCTCTGTGAGGTGAGGTAGCTTTAAGGACAGGCTGAATGAAAGCAGGTACTCTAACCAAACAAAAGGGTGGCCTTGGAAATGCAGAGGGCAAGAAGGAAGTTTGGAATAGTGTTTGGAAATAGAAGAGAAAAGAGGAAGAGGAACTGTAAGGAGCAGTGAGCGAGGCTCTACCTTAGGGAATAGAAAGAATGTTTCTCTGGAGGACAACAGACAAAATTTCCCTCTCTCCACATGTGTTTGTATCTTTGTCTCTCCCTCTCTCACTTTCTTCAGGGAGGCCCCAGCACCACTAATGAGATGTGCCTCGTCTTCCTCTTCTATTATCCCAGAATTAATATCTCCAGCTGCCTGGGATACCCTGACATCATCTATGTGACCAATGAGCTGGGAGAGGAAGCCTCAGAGTGAGTCATCTGGAAGGGATCTTGTAAGGACTTGGGAGGAGGAAAAGGAAACCCACTCATTACCTCCTGGGCTTGGCTCTCGTGGTCCAGGAGTTCTCGACGCGTAGCCTAATCAGCCCATGTGCTTCTCATCTTGGCTCTTTTCAGTTCTAATTCAGAAAGCTCTGCAAACAGACAGCAGTTTTGCAAGAAATTTTCCAATGAGATCCTTTAGAGGAACATATGAGAATTGATCCTTACAGGTCAGATCGCTGATAGACAAACTGTCTGCCTTTCTGGCTATACTAATTGACTCAAAGACCATGACATTCAAGTCATGGCTTCTTAGTAAGAGCTGACTCTCATGAAACTCTCATAAGAACTTGGAAAAGTCTTTCTTTAAAAATAGATGTACACACTTCATTTCACCTACAAGTTCAGGACAAGTACGGGTTCTCGGAAGTACGACATCATCATCGTGGATTCCGTGGTACCTAGATTAAGACCCACATAAGATCTCTTCTCTGATATGTTTCCCTACCAATCTGACTATAAATGTTGGAACTCACGCTAACAAAAATGAAAGTGTTTTCAATACATTTTGTCAAAGCTCCAAGTAACATTAAAATATTATGCTCTCCCCTGCCCTAATCCGCTATCCACAGGAATCCCATGGAAAACCTGATGGCCCTTAATAATGTTGAGTGGACTCCAGAGAACATTAAGAAAGCTGAGAAAGCTTGCAAGGAGTCTCAGCAGACAGTGTTGGTCAAGACCATAGACGTATGTGTTGGAGGAGATACCACTCCCTAGAGCTGAAGTGAAGGAGTGTTGGATGGTGTTGAGGGAAAGAGAGGGATAGTGGAAGCAAGTTACAGCAATAAGAACCTTGAATTGGGGAAGGAAAGTCTGAGGAAGCAGAAAGATGGGTTAATGCTGCCCCATGTCAGAGATGCTGGAGTCTCCCAGTTAGTCCATAAGGGTGGGGATGACGGAATAAGATTTAAAGGAAGAGAGGGATATTTCTAGATTCACCTGTTTTCTTCCCCATCCTGCAGGAGAAAGAAGAAAATATAACAGGCTGGATTCCTGACATCATCCCTACTCCTCGGGGGCCTTGCTTAGAGTCCTCTGGAGGCAAAGTGGAGCCTAAGGACAAGACCTCTGCTGGCTTCAGGGCTGCACCGATGGCCCTATCTGGTTCCAATATTGCTACCCTGAGGCACCTGCCCCTGGTTGCTCTCTTGTTCCTGCAGGGCACTCTCTCCTGGCTTCTTGCCATGCTGCAATCTGGAGTATGACCCGGTCTACTCATGCCATTTGTTCCTTTATCATGAACTAAGCAAACAAGTCCCTGATTTGACCTCTCCAAAGGTCCTCCATCTGTGCCATTTTCCAACTTATAATATTGTGGACTCTAAGGTCTTGTCCAAGACATACTATACAAATCAATTTAACAGCTTCAAAACATCTGATGGGATCACATGTTTTCTCAGAAAGCTGTGGATCTACCCTCTAAGAATACTAGTGCCTCCATTCCCCTCAAAAGATGCCATGATTAGGAAGGGGCTTGAATACAGACAGCCCTGTAAACCCCTTGACCTATATGTGGTCCTGGTGAAGGCTTTTGTTTCTCTTTTCCAACAGCATCTTATGTCTAATCTTTTCTGTGATAATGGAAACAAACTAGTTATATTAGCTATTAAAGAGCAAATTTTGGAAAAGAGAAGGGCTCTGTGTTTAGGAAGAAAAATTCTAAGTATCACATAAAATAGAATTCAACTTGCTTTTTGACCATCTCTTTACTTTGAGCCTTTGGTTCAGATGACACCGAGGCAGCCTCTGGAATTGCCAGCATAGGGCATCAGGAGGGTATCTGAATTCCTGGAATGCCTCAAGGGCAACACTTAACATACCAATCTTGCCCTCCACCTTTAAGTGTCTTCTGTTAGGCACTGTTTGTTTGTCTATCCTAACACATCCCTCCACCTTTAAGTGTCTTCTGTTAGGCATTGTTTGTTTGTTTATCCTAACACATGATCAGCTAGTGTCAAGAGACTAACTGGGTAAGCAGCATGAATTGACTTCCAAGAACAAGTAAAGGTCAGGGCTTACAAGGACGCAATAGGGACTATGTCCAAATATCCTGTGGAGTTTAGGTTTTTCACGAACCACCAATGGAAGTGGCTGCTTTCAGAGTTTCTAAGGCAGAAGCTTTTATTAATTCTTAGCCTTAAAGGCTTGGTGCAACCTCTCCTGGATGAGATGCCTAGCCCCTATGTCCTATAGAGGGCACCCCTAACTCTGGGTGATCTTCTAGATCTTAACTCCATGAAGACCAAGGAATGGTTTCAGCAAACTGTGTATCACAGCTCTGGAGGCTGTGGTTTAACGTCATGCCCTGCTTTCTGGTGGAGCAATCATTCCTCTGGGCCTGGTGAGGTGCACTGGTGATGTGGTGAGCGATGAGCTCATCATGTTTACATTACTGGGGTATGATAAAATTCGAATTGCTCCATTCCCAAAATTCTACAAAATATCCATTGCTTATATTCAGCTTATGTGCTGACTGAATCCACTTTCAAGCCTCATAATGTGTAAACAGAGACCTTACCATCCTTAATCAAAAAGGGTTTCCAAAGTCCATGATCTGAAAAGCTAGAAACATTTAATCCTAATGTTACTGTGCTCACTGTTGGTCCTCTTCATTGCCACTTTGGAATAGAAATAGAGAGGGTTTCCTTTCATATAATAATCACAAGACATCTACCAGTTATTTGAAGAACAATACTTGGTTCTGCAGCTTAAAGGAAACCCCCAAAGAAAAATGAGATCTAGATAGAAAGTTAAAACAACCAGAGCAGATTGCTTCTCATCTTTCATTTTGATTAATGAGCAAGTCTGATGCTTTTATCCCAACTTATATTACTCTAGGAGTCCCCAAGAAAATTATTTTTTTAATTTATTTATTATTTCACAATTTCACACATGTATATAAACTACTTTATAATATTCACACCCTATTAGGCTCTCCCATCTCTGTTCCAGTCCTTCCCAACCCCTTCTTCTACCCAAAAAACACCCCTCCTATTCATGCCTCTTTTTGCATGTATGTTACCCACTGTGGTTAATTAGAGTTTGGCTTCAATGTTTTTTTGTACTTCTACCACAGCTTGGTCTCTGATCTCTGGAGAGTCCAAGCCAAGTGGGCATTTGCCCAGGTCTTACAGACAGAACTACCAAATGGTCCTCTGTGACAAGTCCTCTTCTATCTCACTTCCCAGACCATACACTCCTCCGCTTCCATTCCTTGTCCTCCCTGTTTGGTGCTCTTTCTTTCATTTCATTTTTCCATTCCATCTTTGATGTTGGCATTTAATCATTATGCACATCCTTACTTGGCACCATCTGTGTGTTGGACATTAAGTCAAGAAGGGGTATTAAGGAAATGAAGGGAGATGGACCATGCACGCTTCAGCCCTTGAGGAGTTGTGATCAGGTGTGTGCAAATCCCTACCAGCCACTTCCCCCTCAGGCTTGCATAGGCACGTATGTCTCCCAGATCAGCCTAGAGGTATGATACATTTGTATAAAAGGGAAACATTTTTATTATGTACATGGACAAAAGGCTAGATGACTATAGTGCTAGAAACATTCTTACAATATTTCCAGTGAAGGTGAGCTCTTAAATGAGATAAACTCAAGGTCCCTTCCAATTCCTACATTGTGTCTACAATCTCCTGACAACTTAAAATCAGAAAACTTCAGAAACCTGGCAAATGCCACCTAAATCAAGTAACAAAATTAGCATCACTAGTACTGAACATATGGACTTCACCTGGCTCCCAGTACATCCTTCCATACTGCAGGTAGATGCTCCGAGCTGAGAAGAAACAGCTGTGTTCTAAGAACATTCTGTCACTTGGGCTAGCCTGCTACCTGTCAACTTTCAGGTTGACACTAGGTAACCTCTAGACTCAAGCTGCCTCTGACTAAGAAGTTTCAACTCCTTTTCCATTCCACAGCCTCTGATCACACCTCTATATTAAATGTGAGGGTAAACAAAAGGCTCATTCTCTCTTACTGTCTCTTTCTGTGCATCACTTGAACTAAGGCTAAACATGGGTTAGTAATTATAAGGATGTCGTTGTCACAAAAATGGGACACTTGGGACCTGGAGAGATGGCTCAGCAGTTAAGTCTCTTACAGGAGACCAGTGTTTGGTTCCCAGCACCCACATGGCAGCTAACAACTGTCCATAACTCCAGTCCTAGGGGATTGGATGCCTTCTTCTGACCTCTGCAGGCAATGCATGACAGGGGTGTGTTTACACACATGCAGGCAATACACACATACACATAAAATAAAAATAACAAATAAAATATTTTAAAAAGAGGTTATCCATTTCTCTTGTCTTAGTGAGATGAGTGTGGGTGACAGTGTTTTAACATGTAAAACCTACATACACACATTCATACATTACTTTGGATCCAAGGCAAAGAAGGGTCCTGAGGAATTAAGGTCAAATGCTCGGGTCCTGTGAAGAGCATGAGACTTAGTGAGCTTCTTCTCTACATTATAAACAATCTAAACTTAACTTTTTGGTTAAAAGTCATTGGCCCAGAGCCTGACCATATTGCAAAAGTCATCCCCACACTGTCATTTCTGTTTTCTCTCCTCTTTTCGTTCCTTCTCTCCTCCTCTTCCTCTTTCTTCCTTTTTCTCTCCCTTCCTTTTTTGCCAGTTGGCAAGGCCAGCTGAGGCTTTAGTTTGGAAAATACAATTGAATTGGGTTCGGGTTAAGAACATGGGCTAGAGGGGTACCCAGGTGGGCAATTCCTCCCAAGGTTGGGCAGAGAGCTAGGGCTGAGCTGTCTCCCCCATGAGCTCTGGGCAGCATCGGAAGGGGCACAAGCTGGAAAAAGAGGACTCAGATACCAGCCACACTTGCACACAGGTCCCAGTTCTCTTCACAGCCACAGCTGTGGTGTGGCTGAAGGTGTTGGAGCTCCCAGCAGAGGAGAAGCTGGGCCAGAAGGAGCTTACGTGTAGCTAAAGGCAGGGCTGCTGAGGACCCCTTAGGCTTAATAGTCACTGGTGGTCTCCACATGGATACTCAGGCTCTGCATCCCTGACTCCAGCCAGCTCTCTGCACCCTCCAGCAGTTTACAGTAGGTGGTGATTTTGATGTCCAGTGCCACCTTGACGCTCAGCTCATCACTTCTTGGTACCCACACAGCTGCCCAGTCCTGTCCTGCTTGGCACATTGCAGGGCAGCCTCCAGTTAAGCCAGCTGGGCATCAGTGTCTTTGATGGCCATCTCACGTTGCTCAGCATCAGCAATGGCAGCCCCCACGGGGTGCTCTCTGGCCTCTGAAAGCTTCCATTTCTGCCTGCAGGCAGCCGTCATTGCAGTTCATCTCAGAGATCTCTTTTGTGTGGCCCAAGTCATTCCCAAGCAAGGTCTTTCCAAGCAAGGTCTGCAGCTCCTCAGACTCCATCTGTACATCCTCTCAGCTTCAGCGCAGCTGCAGTTAGCCATATCCTCATAATGGAGTTCAGCAATGACTCTTCCCATGTCCAGGGAGCAACTGTTGACCATGGACAGCACCACAGATGTGCCTGAGAGCTGGGACTGCAGCCCGCAAACCTCCACTTCATGGGTCTGCCAAAGGAAGTTGATCTCATCAGTCATCCCTTCCAGGGGAGCCCCCAGCTCTACCTTGTTCATGTAACCTCATTCACATCCTTCTTGATGAGGACAAATTCATTCTCCATCTCTGTGTCTTGTTGACCGCATCTTTATACTTATTTTTGGTCTTTCATCAGCCCTTCCCAAGCTCTGTCTCCAGCTTCAGCTTCTCCTGGCCCAGGGCTTACAGCTCCCACTGTGGGTTAATACAGCTCTCAAACTTGTTGCCCACACTGCTCTTAGTTGCCTCTACTGCTTCACTTCACGTGGTCTCCAACATCCTGGTCTTCACTCCAGGGAGCAGATATCACCAATGAAGAAGACAAATTTGGTGTTAAGTAACACGATCTGTTCCTTCTTGTGAGTGCACACAGCCTGGATGGTGGATGTCAGGGTCCACATCCAGCTTCAGGAGGCTCAGCAGGCTCTATCTAGCTCACCAGGCTCTATCTAGCTCACCATGACCTCTGTGATGCCCCTTACACCAGCCCTGACCCATGCTGGCGCTCAGGCCTCCAAGGGCTGCCACTGCCCACCAGGGGGAAGATGGAAGAGCTGAGGTGCCAGTCCCTCTTGTGTGAGAGCCACTTCTGAAGGCCTTGGGGCAGAAGGTGAACACATCGTAGGACTTCTGGCTCACCCTGATGGACATGGTGAAGGCTGGAGTGAGGGCAGTTGAATACAACAAGCTGAGCACCTACTTCTAGGTGGTCTATCCCCTTCTTAAAGTGATTATTTGGTCTCTTTTCCACTTGCTGAATGTCTTATCAATGTCTTCATTTCTACTATTACTCAGTTAAGAGTGAGCAGGAAAGCTTTGCAGCCACATTGACACATGGACCTTCAACCTTGATTCTATCATAGGTGACAGATGTTGTGTCTGGGCCTTAGTAGATTATTAAGTTATCCAGGGGTTTCAAATATACAATGTTAAGGACCACCAAACCAGGAATTCAAATGTTCTTAACTTTTCTATTCCCTAAATGTTCCCAGGAATCACATTTTGGCTTTTTTTTTTTATTTTTTTATTTTTTATTTTATTTTTTTTTATTTAAGATACAGCTTCAGGGGGCTGGAGAGATAGCTCAGTGGTTAAGAGCACTGGCTGCTTTTGTAGAGGACCTAGGTTCAGCATCCACATGGTGACTAACAACTATACATAACTCCAGTTTGAAGGAATCCAACTCTGTCTTCTGACCTCTGTGATAATTGCATGCATGTGATACACTTACATACATGCAGGCAAAACATGATACGCATAAAATATAAAAACAAATTTGAAATATTTTTAAATTAAAAAAGTCATAGTTTTGGCATTAATCAGTTAGAGTAGACACAGTGAAAGTGTTCTGGAAATCCACTGATTTCCTGCAGAATTTTCGTTGCTGGATAATAAGAGTGTGTCAAAATCTCTGAGAAGAGACACATTTAGATGTCTCAAGGAAGTGGTTATTATCAGTCATTACCCAATAAATAATAACAAAAGGAAAAACCCTCCCAGCATCAATGAGTGTGTAGTTTGGAACTTGAGTTTAACAAACTTACAATAAAGATTGATACAGGCAAGGATAATAAGAGCAGCAGTCATCAGGCTACAGTGGCTGCAGCTCCAGGCTGCTGTGACCCCCTGGAGGGTGTCCCACAGACAAAGGATAAAGCTGGAGTACTCTAGAGCTGTGTGTTCCAACCAACACAGTTTACCAAAAACAAAGAGAAGCTGGAAGTGGTCCAAGAGAGGACACAATTCAGAAGGCAAAGGCTAGGTGTTTTCAAGGGATTCCAAAACAAAGAAAACAATAGTAGATAAGGAAGAAGAAAGTAATTTCTCTTCTGGTGTGTAAGATTATAAATGTCTTCCCAGCACTAGAGTTTCATCATAAGCCAGTATAACGACCCAAAGATCATCAAGCAGAGGGGTCTTGATTCCTGAAGTACCTGCTAGTAGCCAGACTTTGATTCATGGAGCATTCGTGAGTGGAATCAGGGAAGCTCTCAGATGGCTGGGGTCAGAGTCTCACTGGGGCTGTTCCCTCTGTTTTCTTCACAGAAAGACATCAATGAATGTCAAAGTTATTAGATAAGTAATAGATATCCACATAAACTCACAGTGTGTCTTCGCATTATATTTATTAATTATAATAGTAAAAAATAGTAACTTTAGAATCCTTGCAGACACCACTTCAGCCAAGTAACCAAGTTAATATCACCCATAATGGTCAAGTGGACCCCACCTGGTTCTTGATATAATGCACTGAGGTGGACCCCACATCACTTCTGTGTAATTTCTGCTTTAATTCCATGAACTCAATGGAATCATGAAAAACAATAGATGAACCCAATATATGAGGGATAGTCTACAAATAGCTGGCTTGAAATATTCAATATGTCAAAATGATGAAAGGAAAATAAAGATCAAGAGATGATAGGATAGAGGAGGCTAAAATCCAATCAAGTATAAAATGCAATACACAGTGTTTACTCATGAACTAATTTATCTGTTGCTGTTGATGTCTGTGCTTCCTACAAAGAACATTATTTGGACATTTGGAAAAATGTGACTGAGATCATATTCAAACTTGGGTGTCAGAGCCTGTGCTCCAAGCCAGGATTGGCCACCTGTCCTCAATAAGACAATTAAAAGAGACAAATTATCACAAAGAATAAATAATCCCAGAATAGTCAAACAAAAGATGTCCAAGAGAACAGCACTATAGCACAAACATAACAATACATTATAGTATGATAAAATATAACATAATAATTAAGGAATTAATAAACATTGGTCAATAATAACTCTCAATATTAATAATCTCAACTAGCCAGTAAAAAGGCAGACTAATTGATTGGATGAGAAAACAGGACTCATTGATATGCTGCCTCCAAGAACACACCTCACCAACAATAACTGATACTTTCTTAAAATTAATGCATCTCTCAACTCCCACCAGAGAAGCTTCCTTGTTCAGCAGATGGTGATTAACACAGCAACACATAACTAACCAACATGTAAAGAACAAGAGCCTTAAGAGCACTTACCCTGAACAGAATGCCTATATCAGACTTCTGCCTCTCAGGATAAAGGATCACTGTAGAAGAGGGGAGGGAAAGATTGTAAGAGCCAGAGGTCGTGGTTTACCACAAGGATAGAGTTTTTGAGACAGCTGTTGGCCAGTTATCATGTGAACTCACAGCAATGATGATGGCAGAAGTCCATGCAAGATCAAACCAGACAAAGTCCTGGCATAGACATGGAGAAGTGGGTAAGAACCCTCAACTCTACCTGAGGAACTATTGGCAGCCAAGGCTTCTGGGAGGGGGAAAGTCAGTCTCTTTCAGGGATATGATTCTACATAGCTTCTGCCCAATACATAAGCAACTGTCCTTGAGGCTGGGGGTAAGCAGGGATATTTGGCAGGAAAAGTTCACCATCTCATTAAAGCAGTAGTTATTCCACTTATCTCTTTACCAATACTTAAGGTGAACCCATTTTCCTAGGGATGGTCTTGTGGCCCGATGATTGACATCACCAGACTAGAATGTTTGGCCTCCACCCAGACCCTTAGGTGGCCCTTTCTTGCTACTTTAACATTGTTGTTGCAAATTTTATCCTTTTTTGAAACTATTTAGAAATAAAATTTAATTAAAATAAAGAAACAAATACAAGATATATACAAAGACAGTGTGAAAAAGTAGAGAGTCTTAATTTTTTTTTTTTTTGGTCTTTTCAAGAAAGGGTCTCTCTGTAGCCCCAGCTGTCCTGGAACTTGCTCTGTAAACCAGGCTGGCCTTGAACTCACAAAGATCTGCCTGCCTCTGCCTCCCAAGTGCTAGGATTAAAGGCGTGTGCCACCATGCCTGACTGCCAAGTCTTATTTTTATAAAGGTTAAAGTAACCTGAGGAAAAATTTTAGAAAAGTTCTCTCCAGTTTTCACCACAAAGAACTTTTGATTAACTTTGACCTTTTACTCTGGGAGAAAACTTTTAGTATCCAATGTTAGCATAAAAATCCAAGGGCTTTGGATTTGAAGTCAATCATTTTTAAGTATTATTAATATAACTAAAATAGGATTTCGAATTATTCTAATTATTCGAACAACCACAAGATGATGACAATTTAAACCCAATTAAATCATTTTTATTCATTCTTTGATTCATTCATCATAGGTAAAAGTAAAGAGAAAGATGTTATAGAGAAATGGAGTACATTAATTGGACTGACTGCTAAGAAAAAAATAGCCACACCCTAAAAAGTAAGACTATCACACAGCTGAAAAATTAATATGTAGGAATCAATATCTGACCCAATACTAAGAAAAGTATTTTAAAATTAATTCTCCCCAACAATCAATGGGTGACTTTTTGAGGAGCACTGAATCAAATGTGGATGCAGCGGTAAGCTGTGGTGTACATGAAACTGTTTCATGGGATGAAAATTAGCGCACATTTTCACTCTGATGTACTTTGAAAGGTCTCCTATTTGGGGCTCAAGGAAGACACTGATACAGATTTACCTTTGGGGCTAGAGATTTACTAGTAGTGTTATTGACACCATAAACAGATGGACAGCAATGTATCAGGGATTCTAAGGGGAGCTTCAGAGGAGGGGGTAGTTATCATGCCATGTGGTCAATGCCTGATGAGGGGGCCAGGTACTCCTTGGTCAGGTGTTTCTGGAGGAAGGTAGTTGGAGGGTAGTCTTATCCAGCCAGCAAGGGAGAAAGGAGTCTTGCTATTGTGTGGTTTAGAGGATGTGGGGGAAGTGGGGAAGAGGGACACATATAAATAAGTTGTACCCATTAAACCATGAAAGCTACATTGGTAGCTCTCTGATGTCTTGAACTTTGATAGCCTGGGACTATACACTTCCTGAAGGAAGTAAGAATTAGGGTACCAGCTATTCTCCTGGAATCTGGGTACCTAGGAGTCTGTTAGAGGGTTACAGCTTCACAAACAGGCTCTCCCAGAACAGGGGCTTGTCATCTTTTGAGCAACAGCTGTGATAAACAGGATGCTGCAGGTGGGTATCCTGATTAGCCTGACATATATTTGTGCTGCATCCATACTAGAGCCTGTCAGTGACCAACAACACCAGTTTTCTCTCTGACTAATCACCTATTTAAATAATTTAATGAAAGTCCAAGTTTTTCTCTAGTGGAAATTGAAAACACAAGTCTACATAAAGATCACAGGAATTATTATGCACATAAATTATAAAGTGCCAGAGAGAGAAATCTATCCTCAGTCTAATTTGAAATTAGAATGTCTTGTATTGCTCTTGTAGTTGTTGCATGGTGGAACTTTTACTGAAGCATCTTTAAGCTTCTTGTGATTGAGTCAGTCCCCTGTGGTTTAAATGAGTCCCCCAACATTTCATGTGCTAGGCACTTGATTCCCCAGTTGATCTGGTCATGGTGTTTGGAGGTGAGGCCCTTGGGAAGCCATTAGGGGCATATGAGGTCCTGATAGCAGGGCCTCGATGGAGGAATCAGCAGTTTTATGAGACAAGGTCTGATCTGAGCTGGCAAGCTTTCTCTTTATCACCATGGGATGCCCTCTGCCATGAGAGGCTGGCACTATGCGCTAGCTGGCTTACTACCAAACTGTAAATCAAACAAATTTCTATTCTGTATAAATTAACAAGTCTGTAGTGTTTAATTACAGCAATGGAAAACAGTCTAAGATACAGTCCCATCCAAAAATCAAGGTCAACTTTTCTGAAGGTTTTCTAATTGCCGCATCTCGGAGCCATCTCCAGACATGGCCACCTTATCTCAACCACAGCCCAATCATGCACTGCACACACCAGGCTTTAGATATTATAAGTGCTTCCAGTTGGTAATGGAGATGAATAAATTTTAAATGTCCTCAGTCTTCACAAACTCTATGCCATAGAAAAAAATCTTACTTTAAAATGACCTCCAAACATATTACATTACGTAGCTCTCTTTGTCCAACTCATTGACCATTCAATATAGTTTCACCAACTCCTTTCTGTGCTTCAGAACACATCCCAGCTTATAGAATTTCTCAAAGTGACCCTAAAATTCCTCTAGCCTCTAGCAATTATCTTGTCAATTCAAACCATCTCTACTCCTTTGGAAAATTAATCTTGTGCCATCAGCAATATCTCTTTTTAAATTTTATTTATTATTTCTTATTTATATGAATGTACTGTGTGATGTAGATTGGTGCACCCGGGTCGTGCAATGTTGAAGAGATCAGAAGAGGGTGTTAAAGAACCATCTTTAACTCCAGCCCCTGGAACTGGATTTAAAGATGGTTCTTAGCCACCATGTGGGTGCTGGAAATTGAACCCGGGTCCTCTGCAAGAGCAGTTGGTGCTCTTAACCACTGAGCCATCTCTCCAGCCCAGCAATATCTCTTAAATGGTTGAACTGAATAGTTTGCACAGTAGGCCTAAAACACTATAAAATGAAGTATGATATGTTAAGTGAAGTAACACAGTCCCAGAAAAACAAATGACAAATGGTATCCCTCATTTGTGGACACTAGCACCAAGCACCTAGCTTTAAGGCAAACTGAGAATTGTTAATGTTACATTCCTCTTTTTCTGAAAGCAACTGTGCTCTTATTATGTGAATGCCTTTACAGGCTCTAGAATTAACCTACCACTTATTTTCAGACTTCATAATCTTTTTATGGGTGGAGAGTATGTAGGCATAATTTAGAGTGTTATAAATTTATTTTTATTGATGTTTTGTGTATTTCAGACAACATTTTTCAATTCAGTTCATGAATATTCCCCTTTCCCTTCCCCCCACCCCACCCCACCCCAGATCATGCATTCTGCCATAACTGCCCTGCATCTTTCTCTCAGTCTTTTCTTTTATGCTTAGGAATTCTCATTTTCCTGCATTAATTTTATACTACTCTAAAATATTACTCTAAAAATTACAGAGTCTGAAAGTAATTGGTGGGTGGATTCTAGAGCCAGTTGAGAGATTCATATTATAACAACATAGTTGCTTTCATATAAACAGAAATATAACAATAATGCTATTCAGCTTGCCTTTCATCTAGGGATTTGGTGTTAGCATCCATAAATGAGGGATACCATTCTCCGTTTGTCTTTCTGGGACTGTGTTATTTCACTCAGCTTAATGGCTTCGAGCTCCATCCATTTACCTGCAAAGTTCACAATGCCATCTTTCCTTACCACTGAATAGTAATCCATTGTGTAGATGTACCACATTTTTTTTTTGGTCTTTTCGAAACAGGGCCTCTCTGTAGCTCTGGCTGTCCTGGAACTCACTCTGTAGACCAGGCTGGCCTTGAACTCACAGAGATCCACCTGCCTCTGCCTCCCAAGTGCTAGGATTAAAGGCGTGCACCGCCATGCCCAGCTAAATGTACCACATTTTTGTCATCCACTAGTCTGTTGAAGGGCATTTGGGTTGGTTCCAGCTCTTCATTATTGTCAAGAGCGCTGCAATAAACATGGATGTGCATGTATCTTTGTGGTAGGATGAGTCTTTGGCATATATACCCAGGAGTGGTATAACTGGGTCAGGTGGTAGGCTCATTCCAAGTCTTCTAAGGGTTCTTCACACTGCTTTCCATAGTGGTTGTACAAGTTTACACTCCCACCAGCAGTGGATGAGTGTTCCCCTTTCCCCACAACCCCTCCAGCATCTGTTGTCTTTTTTTTTGTTTTCTTCTTGATCTTAGCTAGCCATACTGGAGTGAGATGATATCTGAGAGTGGTTTTAATTTGCATTCCCTTAATTATAGTGATGTTGAATGCTTTTTAAGATACTTCTCAGCCATTTTTAATTCCTCACTGGTGAAGTCTCTGTTCAGCTCCTTACTCCATCTTTTGAGTTAGTCATTTGTCTTCTTACTTCTTTGTTTTTTGAGTAGTCTATATATTCTTGACGTTAATGCTCTGTCAGATGTATCACTGGTAAAGATTTCCTCCCACCCTGTGGGTTTTCTCTTCACCTCCTTGATTGTTTCTTTCTCTGTACAGAAGCTTTTGACTTTTATGAGGTCCCTTTGTCGGCTGATAAGCTTACTTCCTGTGGCAGCTGCTGTCCTGCGTTTGACTGTTTCAAGAGAGGAGAGGGACGGGATGAAAAAAGGTAAGACCGATAGATGGCTTAAGTAGAGAAAAATAAGTAAAATTGTGCCGAGAACTTTTTTCTTCTTCAGGATTTCAGGCTTCACACTGAGTGTCGTTTGATTCTCTATTAGAGTTGATTTTTTGTATAGGGTGGGAGGTAGGGGTTAATTTTGTTCTTCGACAAATGATGCGCCAATTTTGCCAGTACCATTTGCTGAAGATGCTATCTTTCCCTCTATTGATGGGTTTTTTGGGCCTTTGTCAAATATGAGGTACTGAAATTGTATGATCCAAGTTTTTGGAGCTTCCAATTTTCTCTTCTGTTTTTTTGGGCCAGGTTACCAGGCTGTCCCCTTTTATGACTATGGCCATGTAATGTAGTTTGAAGTTTGGTAGGGAAATCTCCCCTGTATTGTTCACTCAGGGTTGCTTTAAGCTATTTGGTGTCCTTTTTGTTTTTCCATATGAATTTATGTTTTTTTTCCCAGTCTGTAGAAGCTCATAGGGATTTTTGATTGGGATTGAATTGAAACTGTATATCAATTTTGGCTAAAACATGGACATTTTAAAAACTATATTAACTTTTCCCCCAATCCATGAGCATGGGAGGTCTTTCAATTTTTGGATGTCATTTTTCAATCTCCTTCTTCAGGTTTAAAATTTTTGTTGTAGAGGTCTTTGGTAACTTTGGTTAAGTTTGTTCCCAGGTAGTTTTTATATTTTTGAGGCTATCGTGAGTGGGGAAGGTCTTTTTATATTCCGTTGGGCTGGATAGTTTTAGTGTCATCTTGACACACCTGGTTGAGGGGCCTCAACTGGGGAATTGGCTCCATTCCACTGTGGCACATGTCTTGATTATTTGTCCTTGGAGTATGTCTTGATTGTTGAGTGATGTTTGAGGGCCCAGTCCACTATGGTGGTGCCACCCTGGCAGGTGGGATTGTGTACAGGTTAAGAAGGCAGGCTGGGCAATGAGCCAGGAGAGCAAGGCAGTAAGCATCATTCCTCCATAGGCCTGTGCTTCAGGTTCCTGCCGCCGGTTCCTGCCCTGTGTTCCTGCCGTGGGCTCCCTGAGTAATGAACTGTGACCCAGGAGATTGTGAGCTGAAGAAACCCTGTCCGCCCCATGTTGGTGTCTGTCATAGTGTTTTGTCACAGCATGGAAGAGAAACTAGAACAGAAATTGGTTACAGAGAGTGGGGTATATAGCCTTCAGGTGCCAGACCTGACTTTGGTGTTTTTTGGAGGAAGGAATTGTGGAAGCGTGTTTGGAACTTTGGGGCTAGAAAATCATTGAATGCCTAAAGATCATTGCCGTGGAACTTGGAACAGTTTTTCTGAAGGAGTTGTAGAAGGTGGAGACTTGGCTTGTGAAGCTTCAGTGGGAAGCAGAGATCATCAGACTGTTTTGAATCTATGGGATCTAGTCAGCTGGGGCTGAAGAATCATCTGTAAGTAACAAGAGACGAGCATCACTGTGGTGAAATATTCTGGGAAGAATTTCTTCCAGCTATGTTCCAGAAGGGGGTCCCTGAGCCTCCATCTCAAGCAAAAAGCAGGACTTGGTAACGTGTAGGTCTCCTATTTGGTTCCAGTGTTGAAATTTAGGGGGTCACAGAGAGTAGCCGAGGTTGGGCACTGTGAGAGGTCAGGAAGACCACTGGTGGAAGTACACCTCGGTTTCAGTGAAGACCCCAGGATTGCAGGGGTCCTAGAGAGAAGCTGAGGCTTTGCACCAGGAGTGGGCAGAAGAGACCATTGGTGAAGGTGCTGCCTCAGGTTTCAGTGGAGACCTCAGCTTTTTGGAGATGCCAGGACCGTGGACACCACAAGAGCAGCCAGCAGGTGTGAGATGGAAGCTGGCCTGGGCATGTGATATGAGCTGTGTGTGCCATGGACGGCAAGAGTCAGAGAAGTGAGCTGCTGAAACCTTTGGAGCCCAGAAATAGTGAGTGAATCCCAGGGGTCCCCAGCCTTGAGCTACTTGGCTGGACCTTAGGTTTTTGTTTGAGAGTGCCTGATTCTTCCCTTTGAAATAAGACACTACTTGTTTTGGAGTTTACAGGAGCCCACAGTTTAAGAGACTTTTAACGGACTGTGAACTTTAAGTGTTTGGACATTTTTTTTTTTTTTTTTTTTTTTTTTTTTTGTCATTTTTTTGTTGTTATATTAATATTAACATCATGGTTGGGGACAAGAAATAGAAAGGTGATGGCTTAATAGTGAAGTGTTTTGTGTCTCAAGTTGGATCAAGGGGGCAATTTTGCTGATAGCTTTGGTGTCAACTTAACACACCTGGGTTGAGGGTCCTCAACGGGGAGATTGGCTCCATTGGACTACCTGTGGCCATAGCTGTGGAGTAAGTTGTCTTGATTGTAGAGCAAATGTGGGAGGGCCCAGCCCACTATGGGTGGTGCACCCCTGTGCAGGTTGTGTACTGTTAAGAAGGCAGGCTGGCATGAGCCAGGAGAGCAAGCCAGTAAGCAGCATTCTCCATGGCCTGTGCGTCATCAGCTCCTGCCTCCAGGTTCCTGCCCTGAGTTCTGCCTTGGGCTCCCTGAGTGATGAACTGTGACCCAGGAGATGTGAGCTGAATAAACCCTTTCCTCCCCAAGTTGGTGTCTGCCAGAGTGTTTTGTCACAGCAATGGAAGAGAAACTAGAACATCCTTCTCCACTTGTTTATTGTTGGTGTAAAGAAAGGCTACTGATTTTTCTAGGTTAATTTTGTAGCCCGACACTTTATTAAAACTCAATCATTTCTAGAAGTTTTCTGGTGGAGTTTTTACCATCCCTTAGGTAAACTATCATATCATCTGAAAAAGGGCTAGCTTAAACTTCTTCTTTTCCAATTAGTACCCCTTTAATTTCCTTCTCTTGTCATATTTCCCTAGCAAGTGTTTCAAGCACTATGTTGAAGAGGAGTGACAATAAGGGGCAGCCTTGCCAGGTTCCTGCCTTTAAGCCTTTAAGGGGAATGGTTCCAATTTTTCTCAATTTAGGATGATGTTGGCAGTGGGTTTGCTATATATGGATTCGATCATGTTGAGGAATGTTCCCCTTAGTATGATTTCCTCTAGGACTTTAAACATGAAGGATGCTGGATCTTGTCAAAGGCTTTTTCTGCATCAATTGAGATGATCGTGTGGTTTTTGTCTTTCAGTCCATTTATGTGTTTTATGGCATTTATTGATTTATGTATGTTGAACCATCCTTGCATCTCTGGTATGAATCCAACTTGATCATGATGGATGATCTTTTTGATGTGGGTTTGTATGCAATTTGCAAGTATTTTGTCGAGAATTTTTGCATCTATGTTCATTAGTGAGATGGGTCTATAGCTTTCTTTTTTTGCTTGCATCTTTGCCTGGTTTTGGTATTAGACTGATGCTGGCTTCATAGAAGGAGTTTGGGAGAATTCCCTCTGTTTGTATCTTTCTAAACAGTTTGAGTAGCAATGGTTGTAGGACCTCTTTAAATTTTTTATAGAATTCTGCTGTGAAACCATCTGGACTGGGGCTTTTCTTAGTTGGGAGGTTCTTAATTACATCTTCAATTTCCTCAAATATTATGGGTCTGTTTAAACTGTCAATCTCTTCTTGGTTAAGCTTTGTTGTTTCCCAGGATTTCAGATATTCATCCATTTCTCTTAGGTTTTCAAATTTGGTGGAGTATAGATTTTTGAAGTATTCCCATATGATTGCCTGGATCTTTTCTTTGTTGTGATGCTTCCCTTTTCATCAGGAATACTGTTGATTTGGAGTTCCTCTTCTTTGTTGTTTTTTTTTGTTTGTTTGTTTTGTTTTGTTTTTTTGTTAACTGGGCTAGAACTCTGTCTATTTTGTTTATATTTTCAAAGAACCACCTTTTGGATTCATTGATTTTATGTATTGTTTTCTTTGTTTCTATTTCATTGATTTCTGCTCTGATTTTTATTATTTCTTCCTGTCTGTTGAGTTTAGGGTTCATTTGTTGTTGTTTCTCAAGTGTTTTTAGCTGCAGTGATAGATCGTTTATTTGTTCCCTTTCTGTTTTTTTATGTGGGAATTTAGGGCTATAAAGTTCCCTCTCAAGACTGTTTTTAAAGTATCCCACAGGTTTTGTTGTGTTGTATTGTCTTTTTCGTTCAGTTCCATGAATACTTTTATTTCACTCTTTATTTCTTCCCTGACCCATTCCTTATTCAGGCTTGTGTTGTTTAGTGCTGTATTCTTATAGCTAGTTGGACATATTCTGGTGTTCATATTGAGCTTTGTTGCACTGTGGTCTGATAGAATAAATTTAAAAAGGAAAAATGTGAATCCTGAAATCTGATATGGAAATAACATACAGTTTATTTTCAGAAGACATAATTTAAGTATAGGTGTGACATAAATATGTGCATATGTTGAAGCAATACAATACAATACAATACAATACAATACAATACAATACAACAAAAGAACTGGGACAGGGAACCGACTGAAACAGTAAGGTTCTCCCAAGAGCAGTGATCCTCTGCGGCATTGCACGACACGGGTGCACAGACTTGCATGCAGACAATACATTCGTACACATACAGAAATAAATAAAAAATTAATAAAAAAAAATTTACTTTGAAAAACTTTAAAAAGATTCAGAGAAACATACGGAGCAGGTATGACAGAACACATGAATTCAGGTGGGGTGGGGCATGGAAAGGGAAATGAGCCTAAATTGGACTGAGACATGATGTATGAAATGCACAAAACTTCAGTAAGTGAAAAAGTCAAAATTAATTAAAATGCTGAATTTTTATAAAATAGTTCTTACTTTTAAATTTTCTTTGTATTTAAACTCTATCAATGTGTTTTATTGCACAGGCCTTAAAATTTTAAATAAAGATCATTGCTGAAAAAAATGTCCCTCTGTGATGGCAGGTCAGAAAGTCAAGAAGACTGGCACGTGTTGACTGGCACATTGTAGAGCTGGCACATGTTCAAGTGGAGCAAGTAAAAGATGGTTGGGCTCATACTTGCTGGCTCTTACATCTGTAGTGTAATTGGGATGTGAGAGTGGGAACAGGATACTGATGCCCTAAGGAAGTCACTCATTGGCCTCAGGACCCCTTTACATTCAAAGCCTGTGAAGATGCCACATTGTTTATGTAAAGTATATCTGCTAATTTACTGCATCATAAATTCAAATCATTTGTAAAATACTCTGTATTTATTTTCTCATTCACTACAAATAATATATCTACTACATGCTAACATAAATAATATCATTTGTGAAAAATAAGCATATTTTCTAAGGCAAAAGCA